>JAJIYU010016948.1:0-11914 GCA_030144865.1 Tinospora cordifolia | reverse complement strand
CATACCCATATTAACCTATATGTGTATTTATACTTTATTTTTATTTATTTATTTTACTAAACCTTAAATTTTCATTTAATTATCAAATTAAGGTTTTATTTGTTTAATTTTTACTATATCTCTAATTTGTTTTATTTTTCATGTGTCATCCCACAATTTTCACCCAAAAGAATTTTAAAATTAATTATTTAATTATTTGACAAAATTCTGGGGTATTACAATATGTATGTCACATAAAACAAAATCTCGTACCCAAGAACAAAAGGAACCTAGAAACATAAACCGTTAGGCCACTAAACAAATTGAGAAACTAAAAACATGAATCTAGAGTATAATCATACAAAAGTTTGATACTAAGAATCTATTCGATTTGTTGACAATGGTTGGATCAAATAACTATGCTACGAGAGCCACAATGTCTCACAAAACTAAACAGCGAGAGCAAGAGACTCCTTTTGGGAAGGAAGTGCGAATGGAAAACATTATGAATGAAGTCACTCAGAGAGTTTTAGACCAGATTATGAGGGCACTACCTCAAATGATACCTCAGGTGACCGATACCTGAACCAATTCCCGCACTGCAGCCAGTGCCTGTACTCGAGGTTCTAGATTGTCAGAGGACTCAGGAGAATCTAGAGGATGAGATGTAATACCCTGGAAATCATGTACTTAATGAAATCAGAATTTTAATATCAATTGGATGAAATTCAGGTAAGAAATGAAATCGGGTCCACTTAAGGGACAAATTTAGCAAGTCCAAAATCCTCATTTAGTAACCCTTAGGACCTTAGAATGACCTGAAATTTCATGAGATGACATGAACTAATCAAGTAGACAACATATCCAAAAATCAGCCCTATTGGCCAAGAATTGCATTTTCATTTGCCTAATACCCTTCAATTAAGTCTAAATTAGGAAAGTAAATGAACTGAAGATTACCCTAGTCAAAAAATGGTTTGAAAATATGTATTAGTCTATTATGAACACAAAAATATAGATTAAAGTCCTAAATTCTTATTATGTAAGGATATAAAATTTTTTATTAAAATTCATATGGACCCATGATGGCATGACCATCCACAAATGATCAAGTACACCTATAACCCATACACCCCAAAAATAGGCCACATGTGTGTGTATGAGTGTGCACACATGTGAAAGAATTGAATTAGAAGTTTCTAAAAGTTTAATCCATGCTCACAATAGAACATTTGCCATCACACATAAGAAAAAACCAAAGAAACAAGAACAAGAAAATTTCCTAAACCCAAAAACACACTATCTTGGCGCCAAGTGCAAAGATTACCATTATATCGTTGAACTTCAAACCCTAGCTGTCCCATTGTGATTTCTAACACCCCAACCCCCACATTCTTTGAGGTTTGGACATAACCACCATTATTCGACAGTGGACTTAACCATTTGGCGAGTTGGGTCATGTTACTTTACAAGTGATACACACTTGACTTTCTATTTTTCAGTACCTCATGCCTTAAAATAGATTCAAGAAAACAAATATCATTCAAAAAAAGCAAGGCAATTTGAGATAAAGAAAAATTCAACTTCTTTATTCATAAAAAGAAAGTACATAACTTTATAATGTAAACTATTACATTGTTGATCAAATAAACTCATAAAATAAAATTCCAGTGGAAGACTTATTCAAAATTGGGCAACTTGCCTTTACATTAAAAAGAAACTTTAAAAGAATAGAAACTTGCTAAAGTAGAAATTATTCAAATTTCCATGGTTTTCATAGTTTAGTTTCCCAAAAAAAGAGGAAGGGGTGAGCACAAAGCTCAGTGGATCCTTTTTAAACAACCATTTTTCAAATTCAAAACTATAACACATTCACATTTCAAACACTTGCATATATTAGGCATTTCAAGCATCCATTTGTTTAAAGTTGAGATTTTAGACCAAAAGGGTTTTGAAGCCCTTGATGTTCTTAACAAAGTACCTCCTTAGAGTGAAATATAGCTTTTCTTAGCCAATTTTATTGGACTTTTGGACTTCAAGGGACATTACCCACCAACCAAGTACTTTGGTCTTAAAACCATATGAACTAATCATATGAAAAGAACATTCATAGCAACCCACATGTGTGTTATGATGGTACATGGTTATTATCACCATCATCTTTGTTAAATCATATATTCTTGAATCACAAGATAAATTTCATAACATGAAACTAAAATAAATAAATTTAGCATATGATCAAACTAAAAATTTAATCATGGAACATTCAAAATCATGCATCATATTTTGAAATAAAGCCTAAGCATGATACTACACATGGCATGATTGTTATGCATGCATAAATTCGAACAATGTCAAATCTAAAACTAAAATATATTTTAGAATACTTAAACTGAAATTATTCTTGATTTCAAAGCCAAACAACCAATGAACATGCTAGAACTTTGAATAAGAAAAAGGGGTGTAAGAGAAATCACTTCCACCTTGAGATGTAGTTTCCCCCAAAGTTTAGACAAGAGCTCCCAATGTTCAAGCACTAAGAAAATCACCCAAGAAGAAGAGTCTCTCAACCAAGAACTTCTCACACTCAAGAGGGAAAAGAATGGTGAGAAGGGGAGCCAAGAAGAGAGCTTAGAGAACAAGATGACAATTCAACTCTTGTTTCTTGGGATGAGAAGAATTGTGAGCATGGGGGGTGTTTAATAGAGTTCAAAAGGGTAGAGAATGACAAATTTCTGGTGTCATCTTGTGGGAAACTTGCCAATTCTTCAAAATTTCGTGCCCCCTAAGCATAGGAGATTAGCAAGTGAATTTTTTGAAAATTTTTAGGAATTTAGAAACCAATTTTCAGATTTTTAAAGCATTTATCTTGAATTTATTTGAATTTTTGATTTTTTTATAGGAGCATTAAATCTGGACGCTCAGATTGTCATCGAGACACGCACATCGCGATCAACAAATTCAGGTTCTATTTGGACCGTTGGATTTTCCTTGATTGCGGTGGTCCGATCTTCGATCGTGCAGGTCTGATCTTGACGCTTGGATCATCCTCGAGTGCAGCAAGGATTCTTGATCAATCGAAATCGTTTCGTCAGATTTCCTCTAGAGCAGCATTGGTTCCTGATTACCGAATCACGAATTTGATCTGGATGCTCGGATCGTCCTCAAGACACGCATATCGCGATTAACGAAACTCGTTCTGGTCGTCCGATAGTCCTCGATCGTTTCTGTTTGTTCGATTTCCATGATCCCGTGCGCTCGGGCGTTGGTGCGGCTCACATTGCGGCCGTCGGATCAAGTGATCGGGTTCAGATCTACAGTTTTCGGCTGTTGGATGTGGTTTGAGTTATATTTTCTTGATTTTAACTGAATTTCATGTTCTAATTTTGGATTTTTGCCTAATCTAGATCTAACTTGACTTTCTAATATTGTTTTCATCAAAATTGCACATATCTTTCTATTTTATTCACTTACTAATATTTTTCTCCTTTCTAATTCTTTAATATTGTATTTATTAGATATTTTTTCTATTTCTTTAATATTGCCAACAATTAAAAATCCCAATTTCTCTATTTTGTTCATTTCTTTATTTGTCTATATATTTTATATTCCTTTCATTTTTTTATGTAATTGATATAATGTCATACTTATTATTTTTTTTATAAATATAAGCATACTTCATTTTTATTCAATTATGTATATTTTTCTATATACGTATTCTCCTAATTTGTAGTATTTAACATGCCTATTATATTCTCACACAATTTACCCTATAAATATATGCCTATACCTATGTATTTATTCCTATTCTTTATTTCTTAATAAATGAAAGCAACTTATTAAATTTCATAATTAATTCTATTTAATTGATATTTCCATTAACACACTTTCATTTGCCTAAGAATTTTTTTTTCTCAATGAATTTTTTATTTCATTAATAACTTTTGTTGACAAAATTTTGAGGTATGTAACACCCACGACCATGATTCTCTTGATGGTGGATTAAACCAAATGGCAGGCCGGGCCGGTGTTACTTTACAAGTAACACACACTTGACTTTTTTTCTATTTCAATTATTTCATGCCTTGATTGTATTTAACACTACATAACTTAAATTTAAAAATTTTTAATAAGGCAATAGTACAAAAAATAACTGAAATTTATAAACTCAATTAATTAAATAAAATTGAGTACATAAATTGATCTTGAAAAAAAACTATTACAACAGAAGATTCAAAACTTGGGCAACATACCCTTACATAGAAATTAAAAACTTTTTAAATAAAAGAACCAAACTAATTTTCATGGTCTTCATGTAAATCAATTACCTAAAAAATAGAAGGAAGGGTGAGCACATAGCCCAGTGGATCTTTCTAAACATCTAAATCATTATTTCAATTCAAACAAACCAAGCATATCAAACACTTTTGTACATTAAATGATTTAAACAAATTTCTTGTTTATGGTTGACATTCAGACCGAAAGAGTTTAATCTCTGTGTTCCACTTCATAGGGAGAAAGAATGACAAACGAAAAACTCAAACCCCAATATCTATGAAGTGGAATCACTCTTGGAAACCCAGTTCAAAATCGTTAATGGTAAACCGGCAAGCCGGGTCAGGGGGTGAAACACACACGATGACACTATGCAGTCCATCATCGCGCCGGTACATGGATTGAATCATTATTTAATATTTTCTTAGTGATAAAATACACTATATTGGATTAAACCATTGATGCAACATATACAAAATATGAATCATTAAATATTTATTCATGGCACAATCTGTGTATAACATGGATCAATATTCTAATCATGCATAACATGTATATTCACGGCACATCAAATAAATAAAGCATGCATATTAAAACATATATTCAATAAATCATCTTCAAAATATTATCACACATGCAAGACTTATTCAAATTAAAATAAAGAAGTAGAAGTTAGAAGTTACTTCTACCTTAAATACGTCTCTTCTGCATACCTTTGAAATCTGGCAAAGTTCCGTTACTTCAAGGCTTCCAAACACTCAAGAACTCTCAAGAAGAATCTCCAAACCAAAAACTTCTCACACTCAAGAGGGAAAAGAATGGTGAGAAGGGAGCCAAGAAGAGGGCTTAGAGAACAAGATGACAATTCAACTCTTGTTTCTTGGGATGAGATGAATTGTGAGCATGGAAGGTGTTTATATAGAGTTCAAAAGGGTAGACAATGGCAAGTTTGTGGTGTCATCTTATGGGAAACTTGCTGATTCTTCAAAATTTCGTGCCCCCCAAGTATAGGAGATTAGCAAGTGAATTTTTTGGAATTTTTTGGTAATTTAGAAACCAATATTTGGATTTTTAAAGCATTTATCTCGAATTTATTCGGATTTTTGGTTTTTGTTTCGGAGCAACTGATCTTGACCGTCGGATCGTTCTCGATTGTAGTAGCAGATCTCTGATCGGGCGGGTTGCATCTGAGCAGTTGGATTTTCCTCGAGCATGGTGTCTGGTTCGCGATGGATCGAGATGCGCATATCTGGGCCGTCAAATGTGCATCGATTGCGATGTGTGGTTCACGATGGATTGGAGTTCATCTTTCTGGGCTGTCGGATGTGCATCGATCGCTGTGTGGTTCGCGATCGTGATCAACGAAACTATCCTAGATCGTCCGATCTTCCTCGATCACAGCACGACAGATCACGAAAAAAGAAACTCATCTGGTCCGTCAGATGATCATCGATCGTAGTACTCGTTCGCGATAATCGTTGAGCGCCTCGATCTGGACTGTTGATCTAGCTGATCGAGTTTGGGCCATTGGATTTGCCTGATTCGATGCTCCTGGACGTACGATGCGAGCTTGATTTGAGCCGTTCGATTGCAGATCGTGAAGATTGAGTGTTTATGGCCATTGGATGCAGTTTCTTATATCAAATTATTTCTATTATTCGAGTTTTGCCACTTATAAACCAATCTTTCACCTTCTAATTTGTGTAACTAGCTCACATCCTTCTGTTTTATTGATTTCCTAATATTTTTTCCCTTTCTAATTATTTAAGATTGCATTTATTAGATAATTTTTTTATTTCTTTAATATTTTTAATGCCTATAATTAAATAATCTACATTTTTTATTTCCATATATTTTTTATTTACTTCATATTTTATTTTCAGATAATAATTTATGTAATTATAAATTAATATTTAATGTTTTATTTATTTTAAATAAATACACGTATACTACATTTTTATTTAATTATATAAAATTTTCTAGATACATATTCATATAATATGTATTAGTAACATTTATTATGCTAACACCCACCTTATTCATACACATATTAACCTTTATGTGTATATACTTTATTTTTATTTATTTATTTCTTAAGCAACTCTTTAAATTTCATAATTAATTCTACTAAATTGAAATTTTTATTTAATTATCAACTTAAGGTCTTATTTGCCTATTTTATATTATATCTCCAATATATTTTATTTTTCATGTGTCAACCAACAATTTGCACCCAAAAATTTCTTAAAATCTTTGAAATTAATTCACTTTAACTTATTTTATTTATTTTAAACTATTTGAAAAAATTTTGGGGTATTACAAGGTATTACATGATTTGTGTGCAAACCAAGCCATCACACATGAGGGGAAACCCTAATCAAAGTTGCCAAAACTGTAGCCCCCTTGTGTCTTGAAAAATCTATATAAACCTCCTTTGTGCTCACTTCTCCTTCATCCCAAAGCAAAGAGCCGACACTTTCCTCTTTGCTTGTTTTAGTCCTCTTCTTGGCAAAACCTCTTCACACCCACTTGTGTTCTTGAGTGAGTTTTAGAGAAAAGTTAGGATTTTAATTTCTTTTACATTCTTGAAGTTGTTGGTTTTCTTGAAGTTCATACAAGAAGGGAACCTTTGCCAGATTTTCTACAAACAAGCAACTAAGGTGGATGACATTTCCTACACTTCTACTTTACTAGTTTGAGTTTCTTGCATGTTCATGCATCTTTTATTTTCAGTTTAGCATGTTTATTTTTCATTTTCTACATGTTTGATCATGATTTAGATATTAATTATCATGTATGCATGTTTTAAGTATTCATGATATCATGCCATGCCTAGGTTTCATGATTAGGTTTAATTTGAATTATAAAGCATGTTATGTGTTGTTTTCATGCTTTTTGTTCTTAATTTTTCTATTATGATTTTTTATTCAAGAATATGTGAGAATTAAACTAAGACTTTGAAGTTATGAACCACATATTGTCATAGCAATTTAAATGATGCTATGGGTGTTCTTTACATATGTTAAGTGTATGTGGGTTCATCACTATGCGTGGATGGGCATAACCCAAAGTACTTGGAATTTGGACATGAGGTCCTTATTCTAATGGAATATGACAAGATGAATTGTCTTTTCATCTAAGAGTGGAGTATTTTGATAAGAACATCAAGGGATTAGAACCCCTTTCAATCTTAATGTCAACAATTACCAAAGATGTTGTTTGAATCACCTAATTGTTTACAAGTGTTTGAATTTGGACGTGCTTTTGATTTGAATTAGTAACTTAGTTGTTTATGGAATGATCCAGTGGGCAATGTGCT
This sequence comes from Tinospora cordifolia, assembly GCA_030144865.1. NCBI lineage: Eukaryota > Viridiplantae > Streptophyta > Magnoliopsida > Ranunculales > Menispermaceae > Tinospora > Tinospora cordifolia. Next base: position 4,341 of record JAJIYU010016948.1, on the reverse strand, counting down.
CACCCCTTCCCCTCTTATTTTTTAGGAAATTGAATCATGAAGACTATTGAAAATTAGATAGGGTTTTAAATTTGGAAAGTTTATATATAAGGGTATATTACCAAATTTTGATTATTTAAATTAATACTTTCGCTGAATTTAGTTTTAGTTTGAGTTATGTACTCTTTTGTTATTTGAAATTAAAGTATGTACTTCTTTATTATTTTATTGAATAAATAAAGATTAAAGATTTTTTTATTTCCCTTATAATAGTCTTATTAAATTAAAGTTAAATTGTTCGGGTTGTGTGCTCATTATGAATTAATAATACATGAGATAATTAAAATAGAATGTGATGCAAGTTGTGTACTTGTAAAAGTAACATGGCTTGGCTCACCTTGTGGTTGAGTCCAATTGAAAGTCTCGAGGGCTGGGGTGTAACAAAGGTGATATTAGAGCTCAGTTATTAGAAACACTGGGCTAGAAATAGAAAGTTAAGCCTAAACATGTGTTTTTAGGCTAGAATTAGAAAGTTTAATCTTATACCAATGGTGGTATTAGATTTAGAAAGTATTAACTCAATTATGTTTGACCTATGCTTTGAGTTAAAATTCGAATGCCTTACTTTCCATTTTGAAATTGAAAACTACTTTGAAAAGTGTTTTCAAAAAGGAAAGATATATTTTGAAATATTTTGTTTGGATACAAGGACCACAAGTTGAGCTGATAGTGGCTAAGTCTTGTCCCGAGTAAAGCTAAACTTTGAAAGGGAGGTGGGTTATCCTACCCTAAAAAGTACGGTTGCTAAGCAGACTTTGGTTTTACTGCCCGATTTGAAGGTTATCCCACTAGCTTGTATGAGTGGTCAGAGTTGAAAACATCCTTACTTTCTATAAAAGAAAATTAGAAGGTGAAAAATTAGGATAAGAAACTGACTAGAAGTCGAGAAAGATGCCCACGGTGGTATCTTGACTAAACAGAGGTTGTGAGTCAACCAGACTAATTATAGGAAAATAATAAAATTTTAGGCCATGAAATTAAACTCATAACTTTTAGAAGTCTTATTTTGTTCATAATTAATTTAATTAGGATATGAATAAATTATTTAAATTTGTAGAGATTTTTAAGTGATAAAATAATATTTTAGACTTAGTTCAAATTTTAAATATAAAAATCTCATTTTAAGTGAAAATAAAATTTATGGAACACAAGTATTTATTTTTAAAATTCAATTTAAGTTTTAATGTTTTAAATTATTTGTTCGACACTAAATAGATTATTTAGAAATGAATAAGTCTTAGAAGTTTGAAAATTAATTATAAAAGTTTTTATTTTGAAATTAAAAAATTTGGAAGACCTAGAAATTGTATTAGTTTGAATTTATAAAATTCTAAAATTTTGGAATAACCCTGAATTAGTTAAAATTAATAATTGAACTTCATAATTATCTTAAAAATGATTTAAGCTTAATAATAACGTTATTAAGTGTTAAATTTCAGATTTGTACATTTTAGAGCACCAAGCATCTCGAAAGAAAGTAAGGTCGCCCCGAAGATTTGCGGAATTAGGTGGGTGAGACTTCTTTGCTCTTATGTATTATATGGATTTAAAATTTGAAGCAATTGTTTGAATAGTTCTAGTTTATTAGAATCTTATTGGGAAATTGATTGAGATTGTTTGGTATGCTTGAATGATGTGTGATGAATTATTTTAATTTATGCATAATTATTTCATGACATGCTCAAATAGAAAACCATGCATTTAGACTTATTTAATTATTGCATGCATGAATAAGAAAACATGCACCTAGATTCCATCATTTATTCATGTAAACTATCATTTTTAATAGAATGCATTGTTTGATTTATTTTCTAGTGTACTTGTGATGTTGTCATATGATTGAATTTGTTTGTGAAACTAAAATAAGATGACAAATTATTAAGAATCCACGTACTGGTGCGATCGACGAGCCTGAAGCGGATTGAGGTAGTATCTCCTATATGCTACCGCTTGAGATCACCGAGCTACAAGGCGAATCGTAGGTATTCCCACCCTTGAGCTGCCTGCAGCAACTCGATGTCTTTGGAAGACGGTACAAGCTGCAGTAAGTACTCTTTCTTAGGCTGTGATACTGTAATACCTCGAAATTTTTCAAATGCGTACACGTCGCATTAAAAAAAATGTACAATAGTCAATCAAGAAATAAAGTAAATATTTTTATTTTATTTATGTGATGTGAGCTTTGGGTCAAAAAAAAATAATAATAATAAAAGAAAACTTGCTTTGCAAGTTTTAGGGCCAAAATTGACGGCAAGAAATGAAATGTCGGGAACATGATTTCGGATCTAGAAATTGGTATTTGGTTCTTTTGTGTGTTGCTCTGAAGAAACAAAAAGACGAAGATGGCCAAGCTGATTTTCTCCATGACCGTGTGTGTTATTGTTGGTTCACGATGAAGATTGAAAACACACAAGAAGCTGGTCTGTGGAAGAAAGAAAAGAAGAACATGCAGCTGCTGGCATGTAACGAAGAAGGAGCTGCTATGTAGTAGAGGAGGAGAAGAGAGCAGAACAGCTTACCGTTGCTACTGCTGGTGGTGTTGCCGAACAGAGAAGGGAAGATACAGTTGCTCGGAATCGTGAGTGCAGAACCACAACGGAAAAACAATTTTTAGGCTTTGATTGTTAGACTTGGCTGAAGAAGAAGATGAATAAGATTGATTTGGGGATTTCGGTTTGGGCTGAAATGAGGAAGAAGATGATGAATTGAAGCTTGCTAGTGCGATTTAGTGTGTTGTAGGGCATCGTTGAAATGAAGAAGAATGATGAAATCCACGAACCTGCTGCAATCTATGTTGAAGAAGATAAAATTTTGCAGTTGGTTCGTGATTTTGAGGGTTTTGAGTGGCTGGTACGTGGTTTGATTCGGGGTTTCAATGTGATGAATCAAAATAGATGATGGATGAAGAAGCAGCCAACTGTTCTGTTTCTTGGGCAAGAAAGAAGAAGAAACGCAGCAGGTTTGTTGTTGGTGCGTTTCTACGCAACAAAGAAGACGATGTAAAGAAGAAATGGAAGAAGAATGAAGAGGAAATTGTGCTACCGTTGTTGTCGAACTATGAAAATCTGCAGTTGGATGTGTGTGTTGTAGATCTGATGCACGAACAGAAAAGAGGAATGCACAACAGTAGAGCGTGATGTTGGTGCGTTGAAGAAGGAACAATTTCAAGTCTAGATTTCTTTTTATCTTGTTGGATGTGAATCACAATGAAAACGATGATTGAAGAGAAGAAACCAGATTTTTGCTTTTTTTTCTTGTCTGGGCGAATTGAACGAAGAAGGAGGCTATTGCATTTAGATGATGAAAAACCAGTTGCAGGGCATCTTGCTTGCAGCGATCTGTAACGAAGAAGAAACGGAATGCAAGGAGATTCAAGCTACTGTGATGGACGAACAAGAAGAGGACCGTGATGTGTGTGTTTTGCAATCTGGGTGTGTTGCAGTTGAAGATGAAGAGCAGCCGTGCGCGCTGCTGGTGAAGAATGAAAACCAGCAAAGTGTTGGGTTTTGGCAGCAGCAGCAGTTACACGAACAAGACGAAGCTGTAGCAATTTAAGGCCTTGCTGGTCGTGGTTCAAGAAGAGGAAAATGTAGAAATTTTGTAGCTGCTAACCGTGATCGAAGAACAAGAAACCAGATTTCCTAGTTGATGTTTGGCTGAACGAAAAGCAAGAATTCAGCTTGTGTGTGATTTGAAAAATTTGGGGCCTATGGATGTGGTTAGCTGTGAAGAAAAAAAAAATAATAAAATTGAAGATGGTTGATTTGGGATTTTCAGTTATTGATGTTTTTTGATGGCTTGCTACAATCTACGCACGAAAAAGAAAGCAGCAACTGGTACATTTCTACATGAAAGAAAATCTCCAATAGATAAATTTTTGTCGTGGGTGTCGTTTGTGCAACGATAAACGATCTGAAAGGTAAACTTCTATATCAAAATTTTAAATTCTAGATAGTTAAAAAAAATTATTATTCTTAAATTTTAGATGCGAAAAATAAAATTTAGAAATTTGAACTTGTAGTAGGAAAAAGATAGAAATTTAAAACTTTATTAAATAGTTAAGTAGAGATTTTATTTTTGTGGGATGCATGTGGATTTTAGGAAATTCAGAGTTTCGAATATTAGAATTTTCTTATTTAAATAGAAATTAATTGAATCAATTGAATTAGTTGAAACTAAACATGTAACATTTAGAAGTCTTATTTTGTTCGTAATTAAATAAATTTAGATATCAATAAAGTATTCAAATTCTAAAGATTAAATCATTAGAAATTGTTCAAGTCTAAGGGTAACTCCATTAAA
>JAJIYU010016947.1:0-11931 GCA_030144865.1 Tinospora cordifolia | reverse complement strand
ATGTGCCAACCCACCATTTGCACCCAAAATTTCTTAAAATCTTTGAAATTAATTTATTTGACTTATTTTATTTATTTTAAATTATTTGACAAAATTCTGGGGTATTACACTAGTCTAACCAATCCATCCCTAAGATTACATCATAGCCATCAAAAGGAAAAGTATATAAGTCAACTGTTATGAGTTTATCCTCGAACCTTAGGGCACAACTACATATTCCTTTTGAAGTCACAGTGGTCGTTATTGGTGTGGACACATTCAAAGTTATGGGTAGTGTTTTTGTCACAAGTTGTAACCTATTAGCTAGTTCTTCAGAGATAAAAGACTTAAAAGCACCTAAGTCAAATAGTATTCTCATAGCAACATTAAACAAATGAAATGTACCTTCTACTATAGGGACCTGGTCTTTCTGAGCCTTAACAACAAACATTTTGGCCCGATTCTGCCCACGGCCCTAGTTTTGCCCCTGATTGGCATTCTGTTGTTGTTGCTTTTCCTGAGGGCGACCATTTTAACCTCCTCCCTATGGTGGTTATTGCTGAGGAGCTTGAGCAAGAGTAGTTGAGAAATCCCTAGCAAGATGACCCTTCTATCTACACACATAACACAACCCTTGCCTCCTAGCCAGCTCCTCAAACTCATTCTGGGTCTACCCTTGTTTTTGTGGTGCCTTCCCATCACTTTTGTTCTTTTTCTAGGCCCCTTGGTGATCTTTTTTATTCCCAGCCTGTTTGTTCTTTCCCCTCAATCTCTTTTCTAGGTTGAGTTCCTGTTCTAGTGTTAGGGTTTTTTCCAAGACATCTTTATATGTCTTTAGGCCTACTATCTTTCCGATCTACATTTTGAGATCCTATGCAAAACGATTGGCCTTCATTCTCTCTTCCTTAATTAGATCTAGTGAGAATTTGGCCAGTTCAGTGAATTTGCTTTCATAGTCAGCTATAGTCATTTCTCTCTGGTTTAGTCGGACAAAGTCTTCCTATACCTTACTCAAGGTCGCTTCTAGAAAAAACTTTTCATAGAAGATCTCCATGAACTTTTCCCAGTTCATCTTCTCTAGTTTTTGTTTCATTTGTACTATCATGACTTTAGATTCATGTCTCTAGGTTCTCGATTTGTTTAGTGGTTGAATAATTATGCTTCTTAGGTTCTTTTTGTTCTTGGGTATAAGATTTGGTTTCATATGACATACATATAAACAAATTAAGCATGTTTTTCAAACAATCATACAATCAAGCAATTTCACACTAGCATAGCAAAATTATAGGATTCCATCTAAGCTTCTAGGTCCAATGTCTCATACCAATCTAGCCTTTACACTTAGATTTTCACTTAGAATATTGCTACATCCAAATAATTTTGCAAATGTCTCAATAATTAAGGTTTTTCGAGCCCACTATACCTAACCGTTTCATACCAACCAAGCATAGAGAAACAAGTTCTTACAAAGTTACTGACTATTCACCAAACATGGTCCATCATTCTCCAAGTCTAGGCTTCCTCCATAACCTCGAATTCCTATGTATCACATACTACATAGAAACTAGAGATACAGAATCTTTTTGATCTCGTGTCCTAATCAAACAATAATTCTATTCTTACACATTTTCAGTTTCTAACCTATGTCCTAAAGTTTTATGCTTTTGATCCACTGTTCCACTCATGTCTCTACCTAGGGTTTCAGTTTGGTTGACGCACAACCTCTGTCTAGTCAAGATACCACCTTGGCCATCTTTTTCGACTTCTATTCAATTTCTTGCCCTAATTTTTCGCCTTCTAATTTTTTATTATAGAAAGTAAAAGTGTTTTTCAACTCAAACCACTCGTACAAGCTGGTGAGACAACCTTCCGATTAGGCAGCGAGACCAAAGTCTGCTTAGCAACCACGCTTTCTATGATGGGATAACCCACCTCCCTTTCAAAGTTTAGCTTTACTTAGGACAAGGCTTGCCCACTATCAGCTCAACTTGTAGTCTTTGTATCCAAATAAAACATTTCAAAACATATCTTTCCTTTTTGAAAACACTTTCCAAAATAGTTTTCAATTTTAAAATAGAAGGTAGGGTATTCAAATTTCAACTCAAAGCATAGGACAAACCTAATTGAGTTAATACTTTTTAAATCTAATACCACTATTGGCATAGGATTAAACTTTCTAATTCTAACCCAACAACACATATTTAGGTTTAACTTTCTATTTTTAGCCAAGTGTTTCTAGTAACTGAGCCCTAATACCACCTTTGTAACACCCTAGTCTCTGAAACTTTCAATTGGACTTAACCACAAAGCAGGTCGAATCAATATTACATTTAAAATTATAAAACTTGCATCATATTCTATTTCAATTATCTTAAGTCTTATTAATTCATAATGAGCACACAACCCAAACAATTTAACTTCAATTTAATAAGACTATTACAAGAGAGATAAAAGAAATATTCCAATCTTTATTTATTCAATAAAATAAAGAAGTACATACCTTGAATCTTAAATATTTAAGATAAATAAAGAAAGAGTACGTAACTCAAAATAGAAACAAAATTCAGCGAAAGTCTTAATTTAAATAATCAAAACTAGGGCAACATCCCCTTACATATAAACTTTCCAAATTTAAAATCCTATCAAATACTCAGTAATCTTCATGATTCAATTTCCTGGAAAATAAGAGGGGAAGGGATGAACACATAGCTCAATCTACCATTCCATAAACAACTAAGTTACTAATTCAAATCAAAATCACATCCAAATTCAAACACTTGTAAACAATTAGGCGATTCAAGCAACTTCTTTGGTTATTGTGAACATTAAGACTAAAAGGGGTTCTAATCCCTTGACGTTTTTATCAAAATACTCTAGTTTTGGATGGAAAGACAATTCATTTTGTCATATTCCATTGGAATAAGGATCTCATGCCCACATTCCAAGTATTTTGGGTTATACCCTTCCACACATAGTGATGAGCGCCATATATACTTAATATATGTAAGAACACCTATAGCATCACTTAAATTACTATGACAGTACATAGTTCATAAACTTCAAAGTCTTAAACTTAATTCTCACATATTCATGAATCCAAAATTAAAATAGTAAAATTAAAGATAAAACATTCAAAAAGCATGAAAATAATACATTCAATGCTTGCCAATTCGAATTAAACCTAAGTATAAAAACTAGGCATGGCATGGTGTCATGAATTCTTAAAATATGCACACATGATTATCAAAATCTAAATCATGATCAAACATGTGGAAAACCAAAAATAAAAGATGCATGAACATGCTAAAAACTCAAACTAGTAAAATAGAAGTGTAGGAAATCTCATCCACCTTATGAAGCTTTTTCTCAAAATTTTAGCAGAGGTTCCTTTTTTCAACTCTTCTAGCACTCAAGAGCACTCAATCAAACACTCAAGAATAATTCAAAACCACTCAAGAACAAAAGGGTTACTAAGAAGAAAGCTAGAACTAGCTAAGAGTGAAGCGTCAACACTTTGTTTTGGGATGAAGAATAAGTGCACACAAGGAGGGTTTATATAGATTTTCAAGAAGGAAGGGAGGCCACAGTTTGGGCATCTTAGATTAGGGTTTCCTCAAGAGTTGAGCAACTTTCCACAAGCCAAAGTGTTCACAGTTTGGAAGTTTGCAAGATATGGTTTCTAATTTCCAAGATGTGGTCCTCATTTAGTTTTCTTTATGTATGTAAGCACAAATCAGCTTTAGAATCACTTCTAAATCACTTAGGACGTCCCATCTAGGTCAGATTTTGTGCTCATGGCAGGTTTCCTAATTAATTCATTTGCATGGGCATCACACATGCATTATAGGAAACATCTTATTCATAGCATCATGGTGTATGTGTTCTCTAGGGTCCACCGTTTACTTGTTGCTAGGTTTGTGCACACAAATCAGCACTGGATCTTCTTGGATGTCAAGATTAGAGAGCATCTAGGGTTTAGAAACTTCTAATTAGGTTGCATAAGCACAAGTGATGGCTAGGGTTTTATCATTGAGGATATGATGGTCATTCCCTCATAGGTGCTAAAATTAAGGTATCATTCAATTTAAGAAACTTTCCCATTTCTATTTTTTTTTTGTTTCTCCTTTGTGTGTGAGCATGGTTCATCACTTAGATACTTATAATTAGGATTGTTCACATGTGTGCTCACATACACATGGACCAATTTGCATAATAGAGCATGGTGCACATGATCAAAATGCAGGGCACATGAGATCATTCTTCATCGTTCCTCATAGGTGTTGTATACTTGATCATTTGCATGACACATGAGACCATTCTACATGATTTTCAACAAGGAAAACATCCCATTGAGGTTGGGTAGGGTGAGAGTTTATATGATCATGGTGTTCCACCCATGTGGTTTGCACATGTTTAGGGGTGACCATGAATTTATCGGTCCACATGAATTTAATAAAAATTCATATACCATTGTTTATTAAGAATTTAGGACTTTAATATATATTTTTGTGTTCATAATAAAATAATGCACATTTTTAAACTATCATTTGGCCATGATGACCCTCATTTCATTTACTTTCCTAATTTAGAATCCACTGAAGGATATTAAGCAAATAAAACTCAAATTTTGGCCAATTGAGCTTGTTTTTGGATATGATGTCTAATTGATTAGTTCATGGCATCTTGTTTCATTTCAGGACGTTCTGAGGTCAAAAGATTCACTAAATGGGGCTTGGACTTGCTAAATTTATTCCCAAATTAGACTCGTTTTCATTTCTTACCCAAATTCAATCAAATGAAATTTGAATTGTTTCATTTTATTTAGTACAAGATTACAGGGTACTATAGCTGTGCTGGATATATAATCGACTTAGCCTCTCAATTGAATCTCCGGTATGAATCAAGAGGAAATGAGCAAACTTAGTCAGTCTATCTATAATAACCCAAATTGTATCATGTCTATGCTGAGTTTGGGGCAACCCCATTACAAAGTTTATATTATTGTGTTCTCATTTCGACTCAAGAATAGCCAAGGGCTATAGCAAATAATCAGGTCTTCGGTGCTTAGCCTTAACTCGCAGGCATGTGTCATATTTTTGCATGAAGGTTATAATATCCCGCTTCATCCTTGGCTACCAATAAGTATGTCGAACATCCAAATAAATCTTATTGGTGCCTAGATGAATGGTAAACCTTGAGCGATATAGCTTTGCTAGCACTTCCTATCTCAGTTAAAGGTCATATAGTACTATTGGGATCACCGCAAGTGTATAGGAATGCAATAGTAATATACGGTAAATATTGGATATTGTCCTCAGGGAACGTTATATGGATAAGATCTTAAATCCCAATTTAATTTTAGTATTAATTTTATTAAGGCTCAAAAACGAGAATTCAATACTCTAAACAAAATTTAAAAGGAAAACAAAAAATTGTTGATTTGAAAACTATATTAATTAGGATTCTAGGATAGTAAAATATCATTTATTCACCTTTAATCTTTATTTCAATTAATTTAAATTATGTTCTTGTAGGTTGTAGCACTAGTAATCAAAACCCTCTCCCAAGGCGCCTTGATCTTATCAGTCAAATTGCCTAATACCCTCTCCTGAAGTGTATAGTCAATAAAATAATGCATTAAATATAATAATCACGTGCAACCTCCTAAAGAATCAACAACCTCCTGGTTAGTTGATTCATATGGGTCTATACTAAGATTATCTAATTGTTAAACCTCTCTCCCTAATTAGTTCAACAATCTAAAATCAATTTATAAGTGGCCAATTAATAAAAAGCATTAAGAACACAGAATATAAAATAATACCTTGAAAAAGATTAGTCAAAACAAAAATCAAAGTTCCTACAATCTAAATTACATCCTAGAAATTTAAAAAAAAAATCTAGCCAGACATAGTTGAGAGAGTGCCAAACAAAGAATTGAATATAGTAAAGATGATACTAGACTAGACCTTGATCTTGTTCTCCAATTCTTGTTCTTCTCTTTTGGCCTCCTCTATTCTGCTCTATGGTTGTCAATAGTAGTAACAACTTTGAATAATGAATTATAAAGCTTATTTATAATTTTCCTCTACATGACTCCTATAAAAACCCTAATAGCATACTAATACAAACACCCCTAATCGCAAAGTCCCATATTTTTGTTCCTGTAATCTTTGCCATTCCCAATTTGCGCAAAATTTTTGTTCCAAGATCCTTTACCAGTCGAGCCCATGGTGTTTGGTTCATATTTACACGTTTTTCCATTCCACAAATCTTGCTCCAAATTTAGTTCCAATCGTACCACAACTAATGAGCTAAAGTTACCAAATTTACCATTCTGCTATGTTCCATAAACTCACACCCTCACAATTCCCTTCCAGTCATGCCATGCTCTGTTTAGCTCAATTATAGTTTTGCCACTTACTTTTGCAATTTTTATGTTCTACTCATGGTTTGGGCTAGATAGATTTTGTTGGATTTTGGGTTTGGCTATGGGTTTTGTTTTGCCTTGGATGGTTGCTTGAGTATTGAATATTTGCATTCTTTTGTTTTTCCATCTTATCTATACTTGTTTCCAATTATTCTAAACCTCCACAAACAAATGCAAATCCTTCCTCAAGTATTAAATCACAATTATAAATATATAAAAAGTATATTTAAATTATTTAAATACATAAAAAACATGCAATGCTCTTAGAAATGCTTATGCACCTAATTATAGATAAATATGTCATATTTCCTACCTAACCAATAGAAAATGTATATAAAAATATATATAATAATGTTAGTATATAATACAACTAACGAATACCCCCAAACTTAAACTATTGTTCATCTTCAAACAATGACTCAACTCTAAAACTAACACACCATACCATATAAAGTTAAATTCTTTTTCACACATCATGGCAACCTCAATCTTCCATTTCTATAATTTGTGATTCATTAACATTTCCTTAGGGCTATTCCGGTTGTTTAGATTTTCAGATCATCCTTCGTTCTTCCTCAACTTCACTCCCTCATCTGTTAGTATCTTAATCCTCCTACACTTTGTAAGTGATTTGCAGTTGCCATCCCACTCACAGAAATCCTCTCCTAACACCTTAGAACACAAACCTTCTCAATGCCCTCCTCTATCTATCCTCTACTCAAGTCAAACTCTAGTTAGGTTTAGTGGCCTTTCTTTTAGGTTATAACGTGGGCTAGCACAAGGTAGTATAATAGAAATTTAAATTTGACTCACGTGTACGCTCATAGCAATAATAACAACCTATTTTCTTTGATTTTCTCATTGTAGCTTGATCATTTCTGTTCAATCCCTTGTTGTTCTCGTTCATGCTCACAACTTCGTTTTCACAACTCCTGTAACACCCCAACCCCCATATCTTTAAGCATTGGACATGACCACCATTCTCTTGACAGTGGATTCAACCAAACGGCGGGCCGGGCCAATGTTACTTTATAAGTGACACAGACTTGACTTTCTTTCTATTTCAATTATTTCATGCCTTAACTTTATTTGACAATACATAATTTGAATTTAAGAATTTAATAAGGCAATAGTATAGGAAATAACTGAAATTCATAAACTCAATTAATTTGATGAAATTGAGTACATAATTTGATCTTGAAGGAAAAACCTATTACAGAGGAAGATTCAAAACTTGGGCAACATACCCTTACATAAAAATTAACAAATTTTTAAATATAAGAACGTAACTAATATTCATGGTCTTCATGTAAATCAATTACCTGAAAAATAGAAGGAAGGGGTGAGCACATAACCCAGTAGATCTTTCTAACATTTAAATCATTATTTCAATTCAAACAATTTCTTATTTATGGTTGACATTCGGACCGAAAGAGTTTAATCTCTGTGTTCTACATCGTAGGGAGAGAGAATGACAAACGGAAACTCAAACCCCAATATCTATGAAGTGGGATCACTCTTGAAAACCGAATTCAAAATCGTCAATGGTAAACCGGCAAGCTGGGTCGGGGGGTGGAACACACACGATGACACTATGCAGTCCATCATCACGCCAGTACGTGGATTGAATCATTATTTAATCTTTTCTTAGTGATAAAACACACAATATCGGATTAAACCATCGATGCAACATATACAAAACATGAATCATTAAATAATTATTCATGGCACAATTCATGTATAACATGCATCAATATTCTTAATTTCTAAACATGCATAACATGTATATTCATGGCACATCAAATAAATAAAGCATGCATATTACAACATATATTCAATCAATCATCTCCAAAATATTATCACACATGCAAGTCTTATTCAAATTAAAATAAAGAACTAGAAGTTAGAAGTCACTTTCACCTTAAAATGTCTCTTCTGTACGCCTCTGAAATCCGACAGAGTTTCGTTACTTCAAAGCTTCCAAACACTCAAGAACTCTCAAGAACACTCAAGAACAGTTCATGATTATTCAAGAACAGAGGAGCTGCCAAGAAGAAGGCTAGAGAGAGTCAAGAGGGACTAGTATGCTCTTGATTTGGGATGAACATGATGAGAGCATTAGGGGTCCTTTATATAGAGTTCAAAATGGTGTAAAATGGTAAGTTTTTGGTGTTCTCCTTGTAGGAAATTTGCCAATTATTCAAAATTTCGTGCCCCCCAAGTATAGCAGATTAGCAAGTGAATTTTTTTGAAAATTTTTGGGAATTTAGAAACTAATTTTCAAATTTTTTTAAAGCATTTATTCAGATTATTCGCATTTTTTGATTTTTATTTTCGGAGCATTTGATCTTGATCGTCAGATCTTCCTCGAATCACGCACGCTCATCTCAAATCGCGATCACGATTCTCGACTTTGATCTGGATCGTCCGATCTTTCTCGAATCACGCACGCGCATCTTGAATCCTGATTACGATTCTCGGCTTTGATCTGGACGCTTGGATAGTCCTCAAGCACAGCACAGGATCGCGAATTCAATTTGGCGCGTGCATCATCAGCCGTTGGATCAGGCGGGTGAGATCTCGGCCGTTGGATTATTCTCGAGCGCCTCACCGTTCGCAATCAATGAATTGCGTTTGCATCGTCCGATTTCCTCGAGCATAAAACGATGGATAGCGAAATCGATCAATGAAACTCGCTTGGTCCGTCGGATGATCCTCGATCGAAATACTCGTTGAGCGCCTCGATCTGGACCGTTGGATCGAGCGTGTTGATTGCAGACCATCCGATCTTTGGTGATTCGGTGTTCCAGGGCGCTCGATGCGATCTTGATCTAGGCCGTTGGATTGCAGATCGTGAAGATTACTCGATTCTGGCCGTCGGATGTAGTTTCTATTATCAAAATCAACTTCTAAAGCTTCCATTATCCGAGTTTTGCCAATTATAAACTCAATTCCACTTCCTAATTTGTGTAGATATGGTTTATTGCACATAACCTTCTATTTTGCTAATTTTTCCCTTTTTAATTCTTTATTTTTGTATTTATTAGATATTTTTTTTATTTCTTTAATAACTTTAATGTCAATAATTAAATAATCTACATTTTCTATTTCCATATATTTTTTTATTTCATATTTTATTTTTAGATAATCATTTATGTAATTATAAATTGATATTTATATAATGTTTTATTTATTTTAAATAAATACATGTATACTACATTTTTATTTAATTATGTAAATTTTTCTATATACATATTCCTATAATATGTGGTATTAACATTTATTATGCTGACACACACCTTATTCATACACATATTAACCTATATGGGTATATATACTTTATTTCTATTTATTTATTTCTTAAGCAACTCTTTAAATTTCATAATTAATTCTTTTAAATTGAAATTTTCATTTAATTATCAAATTAAGGTCTTATTTGCCTATATTATATTATATCTCCAATATATTTTATTTATTTTTCATTTTCTAACCCATAATTTGCACCCAAAGATGTCTCAAAATCTTCAAAATTATTTTCACTTGACTTATTTTATTTAATTTCCTTAAACTTATTTATCTTTAATTATTTAACAAAATTTTGGGTTATTACAACCTACCTTCCTTAAAAGAATTTCGTCCTTGAAATTTTTATACATTTATTTGTGCATCATTTCGTTAGGTATTTTTGGTAATGGGGTTGGTTTTGACTAATTTGATAAACCTAAGGGCTTGAGTCTTTGTAACTATCTTGGTGACAGCCTCTGGTGTTTTCGAAGCTACATGGTTATGGAATTTGGCTATCGTTTGCTAAATTTAGTGAGACTTTGTTTCATAAGTTGCGTCTCCTAATCAAGACGATGTCTAACCGTTTGGTTCATTATATTCCTATATGTTCCTTAATAGGTCGTTTCATACATAACAAACTCCCTGATTCTCAGCTATTGATTTTCTGACCTTAGATCTATTCTTAAGTAATGGTGGCTTCTCCAAATAATCGAATGGGTCACTTTGGTAGGGAATACTTATCCTTCACTATCGAATCTTAGGTTATTCTCAGCATCTAACTTGAAGTCAGTATGTTTGTCCTATTCAATTTCCTCTATTAAGCTTGTGAGTCATTTGTCTTGCCTTTTGTTCATCCCTGATTTGATGCAACAGGTCCAATGGTAGGACTTGCTATAGAAATAGGCTTTTCTTTCATTTAGGGTTATACTTAGCCCTAAGTTCTCAATTTATCTGAGGGTAAAAGTTTCTTTGTCACTTCCTGCCATACGACAGGTTCTAGGGTTACTACTCACACTTTCTATTCCCATACTTTCCATTTTTTGGATATTCAAAATGTAATGACAAGAGTTTTTAAGGGAAAATTTTCATTAATAGAGATAATTGGTACAAAACCTTATTTCAACTTAAAATTCATAAATGCTAACATATAGCAATCTTAAACTAAAGGTCTCCCTACTACTACTCATATTCAAAATTAGTTCATTTGTCCTAACATTGGACTATGAGGGTTTTTACTAAGGGTCCTGACCTTCTTGAGCCAACATTTTAGCTTGGTTCTCACCATAATCCTTATTGTCTTGAGGCTAAGGAACCCGAACAAGTGCAGTTGGACAAAATATGGCAAAATGACCCCTTTGTCTGCACACATAGCACAACCCTTGTCTCTTAGCCTGCTTCTTGGGTTCTTTTTCAATTTTGTGAGTTCGTTTCTGTTTCTTGCCTTCCTTTCCCGTCTTTTGATCATTGTGTGATTTCTTGTTTTTATTCCTTACGGAGCGTTTGAATTGGACATCCTTTTTTATTGAATTAATCTCAATTGTCATTCCTTTGGGCATGGTTAGTCTTAAAGGTATGACTAGTTCATTAATTCTCATTCTTAGTTCATTCTGAACCTCAGGCTGTGACTGTAGGGTCCTCATCACTTGCTCGACAACCTGTCGAGTGATTTCTGCTATTATCTCTGGTGACAGGACGGAAGCTGCTGCCACATCTGTCCCTTGGTTACTTTGATAAAGTGTTTTGGTGTTTTCTTGGATTCCTTCCATTATCTACAAGCCAAAGCCACTTTAGTATCCTATCATAGTAGTTTCAAATAGGACATTCATTTAGGGTACTCACCCATCATTTCTTATCTTCGGGATACTAAGTGTTTTTTCAGACTTGAGAAATGGTCATCTTTTCTACATCATATGTTGCATTCGTTTCCTCAAGTTTTCATTTCGTTCGTAATATCATGACTCTAGATTCATGTCTCTAGGTTCTCGATTTGTTTAGTGGCCTAAAGGTTTTTCTTCTAGGTTCTTTTCACGCATGGGTACAAGATTTGGTCTTAAAGCAAATAAACATTACAGCATGCATATCACACAATCACACCGTTAAGCTAGCACAGCAAGGTCCCAAGCTTCCACTGTAATACCCCAGAATTTTGTCAAATAATTTAAAATAAATAAAATAAGTTTTGTAAATTAATTTCAAAGATTTTAATAAAATTTTGGGTGCAAATTGTGGGTTGGCAC
>JAJIYU010016946.1:0-11901 GCA_030144865.1 Tinospora cordifolia | reverse complement strand
ACATAAACCGTTACACTGATTACGCCTCCAGGCCTAAGTAATCTACTTGCAGCTTGCAATGCTTGTAATGTTCTTTCGGGCAATGTAGTTATCGATTTGTCACCACCTGGAAGGTACCCCAAATTGAAGGCAACCAGCCTGACCAAGCCCCACAAGAAATGTGATATTAGCACACTAAGGTTGTGTTTGGTTCATAATCTAGAAATAAGAAGATAATCTAGAAAAGAAGAAAAAAATCTTGGAGAATGACTTTTTATCGTTCCCTAAAACAACCCGTGTTTATAACAAAAAATGAAACTATTTTCAAAAGCACTCAAAAGAAATAAGTATATGGTATTCTGGGATTTTTGGATAAAAGGAACTGAATTCAAATCACAACTCAAAAGGGGCCTAAACTATTTATATAAATTTTTCTTCCGTCGGACTGTGAAGAGATCAAGTTCGAATCATATTTATTTTGGAAACAATATTCTTTTTGTCATCAACTATATCTAGCTACTACATAGATAGAACAAAGCTGATGCAAGTGAAATGACTAAGAACTTACTTGTTCAGATCATCAAATGAACATTCCACAAAATTCTTCAAAATTTTCATTGAATTTTTTTGATTTTCTTCAATCACCAAATCATGAAAATAAATCAAGCAAGTTTCACATTCGAACACGTCGAAAAGATATAATACTGTGAAACTTGGAGCAAGGAACATACCTCACAAGGATACCTTTAGGGACAATGTCTTCCATTTTACTATGACAAAGGTTGAAAAGCTTAACAAGTTCCTTCTGCAAAGGGCAGCAAGAAGCATAAAAAAATAGTGTAATATTATAGAAAATTAACCAAAAAAAAATTCAACTGTATCAAATTCTGTTTTCATTACAAAATTTGGGTCCAAATTGATTTTCATTACCATTTTTCCATGTTCTATGGTACCTCATTTGGATCGAAAGTTTCTTCAAGTAAAGCAGAAGTATTATCTAGGGCAGAATTTTGTATGTCCATTCCATAAACACAGCCCCTGCCTGAGTCATCTGCCACCATTTTTAGGAGGGCCACAGTATCATAACCATTGCCACAAGTAGCGTCAATAACTGTATCGCCTTTTTGAACAATATGTTTCCATACACTAGGATAAAAAAAAAAAGGCCTGAGCAAGTATTAGAGAAAAATCCTAAATCCTAAACCCTAAAATTGTTGATTAATACAACAGAGTACCTACGAGTGAGCCACCTCCGTTGCCTTCTTCTTACCAGAAACATAACCCAGCAAGGCATCCTCCAACCCTGAACTCAAAATGTCATAAAAACAATTTTTTTTTTTTTACATAAAAATCTGAAAAAAAGAGAAAATTTAGAAAAAACCAAAAAAGCAACTTTTCATTGTTTTCGAAATATAATTTGCTTTTCAATCAAAATTTGAAAAACTCTTTTGCTCATCCATCAACCAAAAGGCTTTTTTCTATTACTAGATTTTTGGAATATGGGAGGTGTTATCCGAAACTTCGACATGACAACGGCGTCTGGGCTGATCCTTTCAGGGCTTAAACTTGAGACTTCGACCTCAACCCCAGTCATACTTGGTTCCTTAACCAATTAAGGTGCCATCTGTTTTATTTTATTTTAATTTTTTTAATGGGTTTTCATATATAAGCAACATTGTATCCATATCAAAAACCAAACACACGAACTATCTTGTTGGCCAACACATCCAGGCCTTGTACATAGTAACGCCACCAAATATCTATTCTCACTACCTCAGTCCACACCCTTCTTGACTCTTTTTCACTTATTTATAACTTATAATTGCACAATTCTTCTAATCTAAGCAAGAACCTTTTCCTCTTACCGCACTGCATAAACAGAACAACAAGAACTGAACCATTTCCATGACCCAGATTGACAAAAAGAGCAAAAACAAAGAAAAAGATTCATACGAATCTTATGGGCCAAACAGAAATAAAAAAGGAGGAGAAGAAAAAGAAGAAAGTACCTGAAAGAGGAGGAATTTGTTGCTGAATTTCCTGAGAAAATGACATGTTGCCGTGGTTTCTTAAAGAGGGCAAGAAGCTGTTTCTTCTGCTTCTGCTTCTTTCCCCATAGAAATTAACTGCTTGAGGAAGCCTTAATAGCGTTTCAGTAGCACATGGTAATACTGGTGAAGAAAGTCTCAGACACTTGCACAGCATCTTCTTCACTTGCTCTCTTTTCTTATGAGCAGCAGAACACTCGAGGGTCTCAACCAGTACTATTCAAAAACGATAATTTGCAAGTTGGTCCTTTCAACAATGGAAGCGGCTTGTGTAATTATGAGAATCTTTAGGGGACTATGTAGTAATTCCAATAGCTGAGGTATTATAAAATAACAAACAAGTAATTCTAAATTAACCCATAGAAAGTAAAAATAAATATTTAAAATTATTATTAAAATGTTGAACTTTTGTGATTTTAAAGTCGCATTTTTTTATTTAAAAAAGAATAAAAATGTTCTCAGAAATTTGTATTAAAAATAAAAAACATATTTTTCTACCAAAACAGGCCTTGACAAGCATAACATCCCACTGTAAAAATCATTACACCTTTTTTTTCATTTGAAAAACAAGTGTAAACATATATTTTTAAATATTTTTTTAAATATTAAATCATTTCCAATTACATAATTAATACATGGTTTCCTTAAATTTTTTTTCCCTAAACATACTAAATAAAGTTGGGTAATACAAAGGCTAGAGCAACCCTCCCAGGGAAGTTTTATTTTATTTTTTTTTTCGGTCATAAGACTTCAATTTAGAAGTCAATATGTTATTTAGAGGTGACCATTTGTAACACGATATGATTACTTTTACCTGAACATGACATACATTTAATAAGTTTAAGTTTAGTATAAGTAAATGTAGCGATTTGTATCATAATGTTATAAACAGGTCATGTCGTAAACGGGTTTGACTTATATATAATAAACCTAAACCTAACTTATTTATTAATCATTTCAATTTTTAAACCAAAGTCCGACCCGTTTATTAATCGTATTATAATCATTATATAACTTAATTAACTTTTTATCATTAATTTTTAAAATTATGTTTTATAAATAACATTAATAAAAATAAAAACATATTAAAAATAATTTTTTTAAAATAAATTTATTAATAATAAGAAAATTTATTATTAACAAATTAATAAATAATTTAAATTAACTTATTTATAATCTATCTCTTAATTTATACATAATTATGTTAATATATGTCATTTTTAGGTTTAACCGATTAACCTGCTCATGACCCAAATTTTAGTCATGTTTAATCGTGTTTAACTTATATTGATTCAAAGTTGTAAAATATATATTGTGTTCAAATCAGTTTATCGTGTCATATCACAAATTGTCACCCTTAAGTGTAAGTAGTTTAAGGTCAAAATAAGTTAACAACATTAAATACAATTAAAATTTGAGTCATAAACGTATTAACTTACTAAATTCGAAAATAACCTGCTTAACATGATTATTAATAAGTAAATAAATAAATTATAAATAAGTTAATTTAATTAATATTTGTATTAATATGTTAATGACGTAGTTTTTATTTTTATTAATTTTAAAAATATATTTTTAATTTAATTTATTTGTAATAAATTATTTATATTTTATATTTTTATTAAAAATTAAATTTTGGTTGCAAATATTTAAATAAGTTATATAGGTAAACGATTATAACATAATTTATAAATGAGTTGAGTTTGAATTTACAAATTTAATATGATTAACAAATTGGTCGAATTTGAGTTTATAATATATAAGTCAAATTCGTTTACGATATAACTTTTTTATGATACAATGACATGAATTGTCACCTCTATTACCACTGTCTATTGAAATACTACACTTTTAATAGATATTATTGATATCTTTTAAACATTAGATCATTTCTAATTACACAATTAACACATAATTACTTTAAATTTCTTAGTTAACATGAGATTTTTTAGATGGTCCTATTTTATGTCAATAAACCTTCAATATCCCGCTAACTTTTCTTACAAAAACACAAGTAATCTGATTTGGGAACTAGGTAATTCATAAGCCAGAGTGACCCTCTTTTTAAGTGCATACATATATTTGAAAAGACACATTTTCAATAACAGAGTCTATTTTCAAAATTTCAATTTAACAAAGATTTTAATTCTTGGGTGCCCAGCCTTTTTCTTTTTTTTTTTTTTTTTTTTTTTCTTTTTTGTTTTTTAATCATCTCCATTACCCACAAAGGAGTGAAAAGTAGGCGTTTACTCCATTTCAAAAAAGCTATAAACATCAAAAAGAAGATTTGATACGAAAACGTCAAAATAAGGAAACATGGGTGCCCATATAAAAATTTGATTTTAAGAACAGGGAAGCAAGTTGAAGGAGCAGCGACTGCAGGGTTGGCAGCGAGGTGCCCCAGGAAGCCAAAACTGACTGACCTTTGCATGTACCTAAAGGATCAAAACAGCCCTATAAATATCTTAAGCCTAATTATTAATTAATCACTTCTCAACCATAAACCATCTCAACTATTAATCTCTTCTTCTTCTTCTTCTTCTTAACTGGTTCTTCTTTTGGGTTTTTTTGGCTTTCATGGCTACTCAGGTGAGTCTCTCTGATCTCAGTCTCTGTTCTGTTCTCCAGTCATCATCGTCATCATCCTTGTTATTAGCATCGATCACCCAGAAAAAAAAACATTTTTTTTTCTTTTTAAATCTAATTTATAGTGCTTAATTTCACGGTGGGTAGGTAGATTTTTCTGGACCTCTATAAAGGAAAAAAAAAATTGGTCTTTTGTAGGTTTAAGTGAGTGTCTCTGATCTGAGTCTTTATTCATCATCACTGCTCTGGGTCTCAGTTGAAAAAAAAAAATGTAGTAAAAATAGTAGTTTCTGGGTTGAATCTGGAAGATAACTGGTTGGTTGGTTAACCCCTTTCAGATCTATCTTTCATTGATTACCCAGAACCCGGAAACCTACAATTTTGATTTTCTTTAATTTAATTTAATTTTTCTTCTTCCTAACGCTTACTGGGTGAAATTAACTGTTTATGTTATAATCAGGGTGTTAATTGTAGAACTGCTCCCTTTGTAATCAATGACGCCCAAAGGAATTCTATTGCTGGAATTAAGGTAATTTTATTACTTCTAGTCTTGGGATCTTTATATATTTATTTGTTAATATTTTTTTGATGCTAGCTACAGCTATTAGATGATGTTTGTTGTTGGTATATTTATGCATTGCAAACTTAAGTTTAGAATTTCTTGAGATTTGCAGTGTTTTCCGTTTGGTGAGGATGGTTTCTTCAGCTTAGTGAGATTTACATTTTTGTTTTTTTTTTTTTTGGTAGAATGTAGAACTTTGAAGTGAATTTTGGTTTGAACTATTATTTGTGGGTGATTAAAAATTTATGAGTATGAATAACTTTTGATCTAAAGTTTATTAAGTTTGAGGAGCTAAGTTGATTCGTTTGTTATTATATAAAACCTTATGTACCTGCAATGGTAAAAAAAAAAAAAAAAAAAAAGTAAGCCAAGAACAAATAAAACCAAATGAATGTATTGAGCCATTCAACTGTTGTATTACTTTGACTAGTTTTTGAATGTCTTCCAAGTGCTTGAATTAAAGTGCCATTTGCTAAACAAAGACGCGTCTCATCTGATGGTGAAGAAGTATCCCCTGTAGGATTGATCCACTTGGGTACCTTTTATGGTGATAGCTTATCAATGTCCGTGGGAAATGCGATTTTATATTTCATTCGTAAAGAACCGGTGACATACTCTTCTTTCCTTTTTGAAAAGGAAGAAGATTATGGTTCTTGTATACGCTGGCTCAACAAGAAGTTTTGAAGTTATGCAAGTGTCATTTATATCAAATGAAGAGCTAAAAGTATATCACACAAATCTTAAATTGATTTTTTTAAAATATTATTCGTGGGAAATTTTAATTTTTCTTAGTGTTGAGGAACCTTAAGTTTAGGATACCTATAGCATCAACGCTTGTTAGATTAGTGATCTAGGTTGATCAAGTTTAAGTAGCTCATTTGATTTCTTATTTTCAAGCTTTTTGTTTTTAATTCAATTGTAATTCCAAACGAAGGCAGCATTGACACAGTGAATAGAGTTCTTCCTGTGTGACACTGTGCCCATGTTGGGATCCAAATGTGGTCCACCCCTTCCCTAGTACCCTCATGGGCGAGAGCTTTGTGCCCTGTGTTGTCCTTTAGTGATTCTTTTTTAATTGCTTCATTATTCTGTAAAAGCTTATGTTCTCCTAGTGTGGGAAAAAATACCTACTACATGAAGCAACAATAACCAATTGGATGGGTTTAGCATTGAATTGTTCTTTTGCTTTGGACAGTTTTAAAATGTCTTTCAAATGCTTGAATTGAAGTGCATCTTGATGTACGGATTCAAGTATCATCTGATGATGCTGTGAAATGATCCACTTGGATACCTTTAATGGCAAATCCTTATCCATTTCCATGAGATGTGCAGTTTTTCCATTTCACTTGTAAATACTTGATGGGATAATTTTTTCTTTTCTTTTCTTTTCTCTTCATTAAAATGAAGTAGAATTTTCTTGGCTTCGTCTTGGTTGGCTCAATAAAGCTGCGAAGCTATGCAAATGTGTTTTGTTTATATCAAATGAAGAGGCAATGAGTATGACAAACATTCTTGTGTTAGGATTCTTGTGTTAGGATAGCGTTGATGGGCATATGAAAATTGTCAATCATCTTATTCATGATAATTAATGCGTTTAATTTATCATGTTATAGCCTCATTATTTTCACTAATGAAGTACATTCCATTTATGGTTACTCATCCTTTTGAGGTACTTGATATATTTGCAGATTTGAACTGATTTGCATGTAAAAATGTATATGTTACTTGGACTTGGGCATGGATATTGGATACAAGAATATATCTAGAGGTTTAACTTGTTCATATTCAAATTCTAGGATGCGGGGACTTGACTTGTTTATATTCAAATTCTTTCTCTTCTTTCTATTAAAGAGTCTATATAGTAATATTCTAAAATCTGAAGTATTGAATACATATCCCCTATATATTTTGTATGATAGAATTTTGAACACGTGTATGTCAAACTATAATAAAGATTATGGGTTACATAGACTGAAAAGTAAGTACCCCTTTTGTAATAAATGACCATTTAGTATTTTTTTATTTTTTATTTTTGTTCTGTTCGTTTGCATTTGCGCTTGGCCATTCCAGTTGCCATTTGCATCTTAACAAAGTGTCTTTCCCTAATTATGAACTCAAGGGAAGAACTTTAAATTTCTGAATTATTTGATTAACATTTTGTGGATAGTTTTTAGAGTTTTCTGACTGGCATTCACATCTCTGCCATACAGCATTCATTTAGTCTATGATAAATTCTTTATTATATCAACAGGATGAGGATAATATAGAGCAAAAAGGAATTTTTATGGTATCTCTTTGGTGCAACTTAAGGGTCTTGTAACATTCTCATAACCAGTTTGGTATATATCTTGTTGCAGACATGCAACCTGAGGTTTCAAGATAAGTTATGGATATCCCCGGGCTTGTCGTTGAATTTGAAAAGCAAGAACTTATGCTCATCAAGAATTCTGCAGTTGCGGGTGTGCATGTCAGTTCAACAAGCTAGTGTACCTAAAATTGCAGTTTCACCATTATCACTTGAGGATGCTAAGGAACCTCCTCTTAATACATACAAGCCCAAGGAACCTTACACAGCAACCATTGTCTCTGTGGAGAGGATTGTTGGTCTAAAAGCTCCTGGAGAGACGTGCCATATCGTCATTGATCATGGTGGGAATGTTCCATATTGGGAAGGACAGAGTTATGGTGTTATTCCTCCAGTAAGTCCTTTACATCATTTTGTTTTGTTTCTCATCTTGTAAGATTTAATTATTTAATTATTATTATTATTTATAATTGTTAAGAGTCCCTTGATCAATTGGGCACGAGGCTGACAATAAACTTTGGGCACTTAACCCTACAAAATTGGGTACCCATGGCTACCAAATAGGGGCATAATCCAAGAGGCGTTGGGCAGTTCTTGAAGATGTTGTGTTAGATGAAAATTGTCAAGAAGCATCCAATATAGCCTTATATACATATATATATCAAGTATATTTTAATATTTTTATTCCAAAATTTTCTCTATTGACATTTGATGTTTCCAACTTATTTGTTCTTCTCTAAAAATTTTCTTTTTCATCTGCTAAAAAGATTGACCCCATTAATACCACATAGTAATAACAGAGGTAGAGGTAGACCTAAATTGTCATAGTCAAATTTAGTAAAGAAAGATTTAACTTCTCACAATTTAAATGCTGACTTAGCTCTTGATAGGAAGCTAATTCGATGTAGTAGTATTTTTTTCATTTTTATTGTTTAATTTTTGCAGGGCGAAAACCCAAAAAAGCCTGGGAGTCCTCACAATGTTCGACTTTACTCAATTGCATCTACTAGGTATGGTGACTCTTTTGATGGCAAAACTACCAGTTTATGTGTTCGTCGTGCTGTTTACTATGACCCCGAGACTGGAAAAGAGGATCCTTCAAAGAAGGGTGTCTGTAGCAACTACCTCTGTGACTCGAAGCCTGGAGATAAAGTGCTGATCACCGGTACTTACTTCCTAAGTCCTCTAGAATGTTTCTTATCACTTAACACATTTCCAAACCCTTAGCTATGATTTCTCTAAGACACTTGATAGAATACAGTGAAGGAAACAAATTCATGTAGATGAGAATGACAGTAGTAGTGTAAAATTTGCTAATACATTGTTTTTACACGTAGTTTGGCATTTTTGCAAACTAAAACTTTGCTAAAACATATCCTCAATAGGCCCATCTGGGAAGATCTTGCTCTTGCCGGAGGACAATCCAAATGCAACGCACATCATGATTGCTACTGGAACTGGGGTGGCTCCATACCGAGCGTACCTTCGCCGGATGTTCATGGAGTCTATTCCAACGTTCAAGTTTGGTGGGCTTGCGTGGCTTTTCCTCGGGGTGGCCAACACCGATAGCCTCCTCTACGACGACGAGTTCTCAAAGTACCTTAAGGACTACCCAGAAAATTTCAGGTATGAACGGGTACTTAGCCGAGAGCAGAAGAACAAGAATGGTGGGAAGATGTATGTTCAAGACAAGATTGAAGAGCACAGTGATGAAATCTTCAAGTTATTGGATGAAGGAGCTCATATTTATTTCTGTGGGCTAAAGGGTATGATGCCAGGGATTCAGGAGACACTGAAGAGAGTTGCTGAGGAGCGAGGTGGGAACTGGGAAGAGAAGCTTTCACAACTCAAGAAGAACAAGCAATGGCATGTTGAAGTTTATTGATACATTTATTTTTCTTCTGATTATTTTGGATGGTGGGCTTAGTTTATTTTTCATAACTTGAGGGTCTTTCATTGTTGGAACATCACTGACTTTTTTAATAAAAAGAGATGAAATGTTGTACCCTTGCTAATTATCAAAAGATACCCTGAAGGTGAGTCTTTTGTTTAATGTTATTCATGGTGCAAACATAAAAGGTCAGAGGAATTTGATACCCTTAACAAATACAATAAACATATTTTTTAACTAATTAAATTATGTGATAATTATTGAACTATTTAAAATGTTGTAATGAAAATATATTTGAAAAATACCTTAAAAGTATGATAATAATCTCATTTGACTAAAGCATAGTTTTGCAAATGACTTAATCTAACAACACATGTAAGAGATGGTTGGTTGCGTTAGGGATAAAGAATTTTATAATAATAATAATAATAATAATAATAATAATGATAATAATAATAATAATAATAATAATAATTCACCAATATATATTTTAATCCTTGTCTAATATATTATTTATTAATTCGTCTCACCTAATATATATTTTAATCCTTGTCTAATATATATATATACACCAAATACTAAAATTGAATCCATGTCTAATATATATTTTAATCATCTAAGTTTTATACTAACTCAGTTACCCGTCTCCCTTCTTTAGGATATATATATACCAAACACTAAAATAAAGAAGCAAATCTTGGGCCAAATACTAAAGATAATTTTTAAAAATATAAATCTTTTTATTAAAATATAATTACATATATTTTATCTTTTAATATGATTCACATAATAATAATAATAATTATCTGTGTATAGCTTTTACGCGTTATACAAAAATAATAAACTAAAATAAAATAAAAATAATAAATTTCTTTAAATTTATTTATTATCCAAAAGTAATAAAGTAAAATAAAATAAAAAATCCATACCTTTTAAACCTTATTTGGCATTTAATTGGACAGAACAAGAAGTAGAGATTACATTATCTGTGTGTGATTGGACACATTTGGCGACAAATTTCATGCATTCTCAACGTACGTTACTCCTTAAACTTTATCTTTGTTGTTATAATAATAATAATAATAATAATAATAATAATAATAATAATAATAATAATAATAGTATTACGGAAATTCCTCAATAATAGAGGGAAGATATAGACAGGAGAAGGCCTAAAATAATATTGACAAAAACAATAATTAAGAATCATACATATGTAGAAATAACTAAGAAAAATAAATCTAGAAACAAAACTTAATGTTAATAAAATATAAAAAATATAACAATTTAATTAATTAAATTTTTTTTTGAACTTTAGCTAAGGTATAAATTTTCTTCATAATCAACTAAAACAATTAATTTAATAGAGGAATACTATACAGACTAGGACATCCATCTTAATCACAGTTGTAACAATTTGGTCGATATTAATTACTAATAATAATACTTTTTTTATATAAGTAGTGGTTAATAATGCACTTTTTATTTTAAAGTAGATATTTTACATATTAAAATATAATGCTTTTTTATATAAATATTATAAGTATATAGTTTGAAATTTTGCACAAATACCAAATGATAACAAATTTAAGAAACAAGTATATCTACAATTTTAATAATTTAATTTTATATTTGTTGAGAAAAATATTTTACTTAAGTAATTATAAAATTAGCAGAAAAATTAGAAACAAAGATAGCTAGTTGTTGCCCATAAGATAAACATAAATGATTAAACCATAGTATAAAATTAATTAAAAATACAAATAAAAAATATGTAGATGGTAGATAATACAGAACACAAAGCAGAAATTGCAAGCTTAATAAGATGAAAAAAATAAATACAAAAATGATTAAATTAAAAGGTTGTAAAATGAGGTAAAGTGATGTCAAAATATGATTTAATTATTAATAATTAATAATTAATAATTAATTAACTTACATAAATATTTTGGTACAAAACTTGAGTTGAGGCCCATAATAATTTTATTAAAAAAATAAAAAGGAAATTACAGAATATAACAATATTATAAAAATATTGTCAAAAAAATTTTAAAATAACTTTCATGTTTTCAATATTGGCAACATTTTCATTTTATATTCATAAATACCGTATAACAAAATTGGCGTGTTATATGTTACCTTATATTCTAATAACCAACTTACCATATTCATTTAAATCCAGCAACGCATTTCCACAGGTTCATACCCTAATTTCCCGTCACTTCTTTCTTCGATTGCAATTCTGCATTTGTGCCTTGATTTTGTGGTTGTCTGCAACTATTCGTTTCTTCTAATCGTGATATATTTTGCTTCTCCGACTGCGATTCTGAATCACTCTTTCCTTCTCGAACTTCTCGATTGCGTTTGTGCCTTGATTTTTCTTAACAATAGTTTCTGCTTTGATCATTTTTATTTGCTCGTCTTTGATTTTCGTATAGAAACGAAGAAATCTTCAATAATGTCGAATGTTATTACTTATTCGAAGAGAATTAGAAAGAGTGTAATGGATGTTGAAAAATCAAATAGCAAC
>JAJIYU010016945.1:0-11928 GCA_030144865.1 Tinospora cordifolia | reverse complement strand
TAATTCATCTTCTTCGTCACACGACACATCCCATACCTAAATGACCACAAATATGTTACCATTAAAATATGAAAGGCTAGAATCGATAGTTCTTGGAACTATGGAAAAAAAAAAAACCCAAAGCAGAACTCAGAAGGAAAGGGAAACGGAACTGAAATATAAGTAGCACCGAAAGATCCACATTTAAAATGGCATTGGAAGCACAAATTGTGAAATGGGATCATATGTCATAACAGTTTCAAAGCTTTGTGTATCAACTTACAGTTAATGCAAGTTGGGACTTTGCTGTCAAGTCTCGATATTTTGTATTCAGTGTAACAAGTTCATTCCAACAGTATGGGGGTCCTGTAGATTCTAACCTGGGGAAAAATAAATAACCAAAAAAATAAAAAATAATAAAAAATAAAAACTTTTATAGCACTTAAAAGAACCTTTAACCATTGAGCAAAGAAAGTCTGTCAGATGACAAGAAATTAAAAACGAAAATGCGAAAACCTTGTTCTTGTAGGCAAACCAAAAGGGGCACCATCAATGTACAACGCGCATTCAACATAAAGCTCTGCCTTCCTCTCTTCCGATGTTGAATCAATTTCTACAGTAAATTACAAAAAAATCATAATGTTACTCAGAGTAATTAAAATTCAACAAGTAATCATCTCTCTTGATCACTTCCTTAAACACAAACAAAACAAACAAATATTTAACGAGAGCGCATTCCTAACTACAACCCTCATTAATCTCTTTTTGGCAACTACAGTCGCCAGAATTCGCGAAATCCACACCGAATTACTCCCGCGATAAAGCCAGGCAAATAAAAAATAATAATAATAAACAACTTACTGGAATCAGAAGCCTTCGTTGCCGGTAAATTTCCTTCTAATCTCTCAACTCTAAAAGTTACCGGAAGATTGATGTCACACGACAAGAAGAACCGGAACTCGTTCCCGCTCATATTTATTTATTTGTTTATTTACTTTCAGTTCAAGAGCTCTGAATTTCCATAATTAGGGTTTGAAAAACAGAATAAAGGTTTCAACAGTGAAGAGATTCGAGAGCAGAAAATTCGTATAATTATTAAGTAGACGAAGAGAGAGAGATGTCGAAGAAGAAGGAGAAGCTTTAAGGAAGAAAGCGATGCGTTTTCAACACTGAAAACAGAGTTATCAGATTGTGCGCAAAAATCCAACTAGACCTGCTTGGCTCTGCGAATAACGACTTCCATTAGAATGCTGATCGCGTGCTTCGCGGAGTTTCTACTTTGTATAACTCCGCCATCCGTTCTTCCGCCACGCTCACGATCTATGCCACGGTGTATAGATGCAGGTATTGCTGTTTTCAGGTTTTTCTTTTTTCGTTTTCTTTTTTTTAATACCCTTTTCAAATTGGGAAATTTACAAAAACACCCTTAAAGAACAGATTTACACAAGAATAAACCGTGAAGCCCATTTGGATAATTGTAGCCATATGAAGTGATGAAAATGTCTCTCAGTTCATAAAATTAATTGTGCCCCATGTGAAAAAATGAAAAATATCCTAAAGTTTGATTAAACGACAATGTGACCAACAAAATGACGAAAATAACAAAAATAATCCTACTTTTTTTTTTCTTGTGGAATGATTGATTTCCCCCTCAATTTTCGTAAAAACAAACTTGAAAGTCGATCTTTCCATATTGTTCTTTTTGGTAAGGACCACAGTTGCAAATTCATCTTTAGTGATCTTTGTTCCAGGTTGATCCACAAACTAGGTGCTTGTTTGCATAATCTTCTTCTTCGTCGTTGCTACTTTCTTGTTTGAAATCTTCATCTTCTATTGTTGAAGCTCTTCATCTATTTCTTTTCATAGCAGGTACAACCACTGCTTACATAGAAAAATCTTCATTTTCTTCAATGTTTTGCATGTACTTTGCCAACAACTATTTATTATTTTGTAGTTGTGGTTTCATTTAAAAAAGTGTTTGACTTTAGGCATCGAAGGGGTTATTTACAATTTAAACTTGAGAAACGCAGTTTTTTAGATATTTCTAGTATCTGTGGTGATTTTTTGAATAGGTTATTGTTACTAATATATCAACAGTATCAATGTTGATATTACTGATATATTAATAACCTTTTTCTAAGGAATATATGTTAATAATATATTGGCAACATCTGTGTCTATATATTGCAACACATGCAAACTAATTTGAAATTGTTAAATACAATTCTTTTAGAAAGAGTTGTTGATATATTAATAATAATAGTGGCAATATATTGACAACATCAAATTAGTGTGTATTTGTTACTAATAATATTAATACAAATGTTGTTGATATATCAATAACATTTTTATCTTTTAGAAAAATTTGTTGATATATTGACACTATTATCATTGATACATTGGTAACTTAAACTATTTATACTTTTCATGTATTTCTTAATTTCAATTTACCGATAACTTTCCTAAAAAAAGTGGCTAGAGAACTAAGATACAAAGGTACCCTTCAAGCTGTAAGACTAACCAACATATCTAAATTCTCCAAGATGGTATCAATAATCGCAAAGAAATGTGATGAGTAAATAACATAAGCAAGTGTCTATGATATAGACCGTAAGTTTGATGGAAGAACTTTCCAGCAAAGTTTTTGAGTCCTAAAGCCTAGGAGAAGACCTTAAGTACAGGTCTGGCTAATGCCAAGGATGCACAAATAGATCATGAAAATAATAAAATTTCTAAGACGTAGTTAGAGAGTGATATGAGACGTTGTAACACCCCGCCTCCACTTGCCAAAATTGTCCCAACAAGTTCACGTCACGTGCTCACTCATTGGATGTATCTTTCTCTTTTCGTGGGCCGCCTGGTGGGCGAACGATGTCACATTATTCTATTTCTTTCCGTCCTAATTCTATGAGATTAACACTTAAATGGATTTCATAAAGTATGTGTGAAATCATTTTATACAATAAATCAATATCATTAATTGAATTAAATAATCATGAAGTATAAAGACCCTTGAACTTTGTTACATTAAACTGAACTTTAACATAAAATAAAAATTAGTGCTAACATACCAACTTAAACATTTCATGAATAGAATTTAACTCTAACTACGCAACATCCATTTAGAAATTTCCTAAAAGGTTAAAAAAAGAAGGTGAGTTTATGCGTCCAGTGGATCATTCTAAATATTTAACTCATTATTTCAAATCAAATAAAACATGCATAATAAACACTGCAAAAGATTATGTGATTCAAACAGTTGTTTATTATCAGTTGATGTTAAGACCGAAACAGTTACACCTTAGTATTCCATATTTAAGGGATGAGGTTAAATTCGGATCTTCAAACTTATTATCGACGAAGTGGGGTTAAATCCGAACCCTCTACACCTCGAAAATACTCCTTTGAAATACTCACAATGAAAATTTGTCATTGTGCGGATATGTGGTTGATAATTTCTATCTAATCTTTTATTAGTAATCAACGATGGCATGATAAATTCAAGATAACAATAACTATAATATATTTATGGAAAACATATCATAGCATGGATCATATCATCAAAGCATGCATCATTAGCATATAACCCTAAGCATGCATTTCTAAGCATGACATTTATAATCATGGCATATTTCTAAGCTAGGCAACCAACCATGCATATAATACTTGAATCAAAATAATAAGATAAAATTTAAAAATCACTTCTAACTTCTATCACTAATCCTTTTGATCTTAGTATTCTGAGCCTTCTCAAGCCTTCAACCGTCTTTCTTCACTCAAGAAAAGAGCAAGAAAACTCCTTTTTTTCTTGAGGTAAAAGAGAACTAAGAAGAAAATGAAGAAGAGAAAAAGGAAAAGACTCTTTCTCTTGAGAATGAAAAAAAAAAAGAATGAGATGGAATGATTTGAGAGGAAAGGAAGGATGTTATTTATAAGCATCTTTAGCCAATCATCTCATTCTACTACTCATATTTTAATACATATCCCACCACCCCATTCGACTACTTATATTTTAATTTTTTTTTTGTAGAATCACTTATGGGATAATTAGGATAATAGTAATTTTTTTCATTTTTATGTAAATTTATCATTTTACCCTTAAGAGGCAAAGTTACTATTCTAAACTGGCTAGTTATTTAATGTGTTTTCACAATTTAATGAACTCATTTGTGTATTCTTAATGTTCGAGAGTTTTTCAGGATATTACAAATGCGTAGGAATTTAGGGGTATGGAATAATCCTAAACTCAAAAAATGATAAGTCATGTTTGGTGAATGACCGATGACTCTAAAAGATCATGCTACCCTATGCTTAGTTAGTGTGAAACGATTGGATATAGTGAAGCTTGGGAAGCTTTAGTCATCAATACATTTATGAAATTATTTGGGTGTAGTAAAATTTTTGAGTGGAAGTCTATGTCATCGAGCAAAAGTAATACAAGATGCCTAAATTCAGATAAATGAATGGAAACTTAAGAGTCTCCCTATGATAGCATGAAACTATTTGATTAGTTGTATGATTGTTGTGTGTTTGCTATGATTAAGACATGGTGAAAATGCATCATTATGCTTAGACCCAAATGTTTATCTTAAAAACATTAGAGGACTTAGAAACTCTTCGCTCAAAACCTAGAAGAATAAATGTATGCCACTTGAACAATTGAAAACTTAAAGACATGAATCTAAAGTCATGACAACACTATTGATGAACAAAATGGAATGACACTAACAATATGTTGTGTAGATGAATGCACAAGGCAACAGTGATCATAATGACAACAAGAAGGAGATTCTCTCAATTGAATGCAAAAGGATTACATTCCTTCATGTGAATGTAGTTCTAGCATTTAATTAAAGATTGAGGCCTAAGATCAAGCAGAGACCTTCACCCTCCAACTATGGAACCCAACCTTCAGTAATTCATCAAAACAACAAGGTAGATCAAAAGATAGCTTTCCAGAGGAAAGAATTAATAAATATTTTTATTAACTTAAGTGTAAGATATGATTAATT
Source organism: Tinospora cordifolia (assembly GCA_030144865.1). Classification (NCBI taxonomy): domain Eukaryota; kingdom Viridiplantae; phylum Streptophyta; class Magnoliopsida; order Ranunculales; family Menispermaceae; genus Tinospora; species Tinospora cordifolia. Next base: position 6,937 of record JAJIYU010016945.1, on the reverse strand, counting down.
GTTGTTTACTTTATATGCACACTTTTAAGTAAATAAAGAGATGCAAAAATGCATTCTTTATATGATGAATTAACAACATGCACATTAAATAAACCCTAGACATAAATTAAATGATGCAACAAATTATAAGTATAACTAAGGTAAATAATGTAATAAATACAACAAATAATAACTTGGAGAGCCCCAATGTCGAACCACAAGGATTAGGATGGATTTTTAAAGTTAAGGTTTGTTGTATGTGATAAAATAAAAATAATGAGAAAGAGGTCAGATAATAATAATATTTTGATAATGTAAGAATAACAATAAGATGAAAAAGTTAGGGCATAAAAGTAGGTCAAATCCTTCCCTCTCCTAATCTTTCTTGAGTAAACTAATTAAGAATATAAATAACTAATAAATTTTTTTCACCCACAATGATAAATCTTTAAGTTCAAGTATATTAAAAAGTAATATTCTCAGAAAAGAGTTATTTACAATAAAAAAGTAAAGTAAAATTAAAGTTTTAATATGTGAGAATACAAAATGTGAGTTCTAAGTATATGATATACGTAATATTATACATAAAAAAAAAACTACAAAATGCTACTTTAAGATAAAAATGAAATACTTCAATCTTTCATTGGATTGTGCAAAATTAACAATACAAAATACATGATATAATATATGAATTTTAATATAAAATTTAACAAAAATATGAAAGAACATATGTCAAGTAAAATAAAATATAAGTATTACCCAAGAATTCTCAAAAGGAGAGTGGAGAGGGTTTTTAAGCGCTAAAAAAAGACTTAGTCTTTTATGAAGTTGAAGATGAAAGAAAAACAAAAGTAAAAAAAATGAAGAATAAAAAAATGAGAAGTAGGGAGAGTTTCAATGTGACCAAGAGAAAAATGAAAAATGGCATGTCCCTCAAGTGTGAATTTAAAGGTTTTATATAGATGTTCTAAAGAGCTGATGGACCAACAGGAGATGGTCTAAATGTGAAGTAGATTAATGGTACAAGTGGTTCATGGTCTATTTACCCTTCTTACGTAAGATAGTGAAAATTCAAATGAAGGACAATATATGGCTATGTATAGTAAAAAAAAACATGGGGAAGGGTGTAATACCCAGACTATTTTCTGTATATATATGTATGCATATGTCATTTAATTAATTAATTGGTATAGACACATGCATATATATTAATTAGTACATAAGTATGTGACACTTTATTGGTGCATATATGTATATATATATATATTTGTCATTGATATACAATTAATTAATTAGCATAGAAGTATATAGGGATATGCATTAATTAATATTAGACATATAGAAATGTTGGGTAAATTTACTCTTCTTTATTTAAATAAAAAAATAATATTTTGAATAATATACTTAGTATGATATTAATATAGAAAAGTGTATGTATAAAGTATTAATTAGATGTATTCATGAAAATGAAATTTTATTCAGTATGATATTAATATATATAGAAAAGTATATGTGTAAAGGAAATGTATTCATGAATATAACATTTTATTTACTATGATATTAAGATATGCATATATTATAGAAGAGTATATGTGTAAAAGAAAAGTATTCATGAATATGCATATATGAGTTAGAATACATGTATGATATTAAGATATGCATATATAAAAAATGATAGTCTCACATTGGAAAAATAGACAAAACTAATTGAAAAATGAGTCTATGTAAACCCCCATACTCTATCAATTTCAAATATAAAAAATGATAGTCCCACATTGAAAAAATAGACAAAACTAATTGAAAAATGACTCTATATAAACCTCTCTACTCTACCCATTTCATTCATCCCAAAGCAAGAATCGAAATTCTTTTTATTCTCTCTTTGCCTCCTTCTTGGCAACCTCAATCCTTGTTCTTCTTTTCTTGAGCTATTCTAAATAGCTTGTGAAGTAGTAGCAACAAAGTGCTACACAAGTTAGGAAGCGATCTCGAGGTGAATTTCTTTCCTTTCTTTTAATTTATTATTTTGATTTAAATAATTTTTGCTTGCTTTATTAGTTTAAACTTATTCTTGTTCTTTTTTATTAATGCTTTTTAATTATTATACTGCTTATGACCAAGAGAGTATGCTCTATAGTTGCGTCTTGTACGATCTTCTACATCAGAAATCAAAAGTTAATATGAATGTTATACTATTAGAGTTATTATTTATCATGCATTATTATGTTGTTGATGACCAAGAGAGTATGCTCTGTAGTTGCGTCTTATACGATCTTCTACATCAGAAATCGAAAGCCAATGTTTTCGTGAATGTGAATGTTATTATCGTTGTAATAATTATTTATTATTGCTCCTACACAAAAAAATAAGATTAAATAAGATTTCAACCACGTACCGATACGGGGGACTTTCTGTGTTCCATGTAGAATTAGAATTGACTGTCAATACCAACACCAGAATGGAACGGGTTTCAAGAATGATCCCACTAGAGATGGGTTTGAGTTTCAGAATTGATCTCTCTCTCAAGATCTGGAGCACAGAGGTTATTCTCGTTCGGTCTAAATTACGACTGAAACAATATGTAATACCCCACCTCCCAAGCCCCATCGTTCACGTCATCTGACGTTCTAATTTTCTTTGATCAATAATCTTGAGCCGCTCGGGAGACGGGCCTGTGCTACATTTTCTTCTTCTTAAACCCAAATCAATGAAGGTTTTTGTATATAATAGTCTATGTACAAAATAATTCAAAGCATCATAATTAAAATCTTTCATTTATTTATACTAATTGAACTTTTACAATGAGAAAATAAATTTAAAAATGAATAAATAATTTTATTTGGCCTATGTACACTACATTGAAATAAATAAGAATTTTCAATAAATAAACTTCCTCGTGAGCTGGTTAATTCCCTGAAATGTGAAAAATAGGAGGATGAGCTAAAAAACCCAGTGAATCATCTCATCTATTTAATTCATTATTTCAACCAAATAATTCAAGCACATCAAACACTTTCAAGGATTAAATCGATTCAAACAATATATTATTCAGTCGTAAATTAGACCGGAAGGAATTAACCTCTATGTTCCAGATCTAGGGAGAGAGATCATTTTTGAAACTCAAACCCTTCTCTATGAAGTGGGATCACATATGAAACCTAGTCTACTCTGGTGTCAAACCTGACAGCCAGTCAAAAAGGCTGGTAACCCACGCGGAGAATATCCATCCCCGTGCCGTACATGGTTGAGATCTTTGTTTAATCTTAATTATATGTGCAAAAGTGTAGTAAATGAACATTTCAGTAGTATTTAAACACTCAAACAGTATAACATGATTATTGACTTTCGATTTCTGATGTAGAAGATCTTACAAGACACAACTACAGAGCATACTCTCTTGATCATAAGCAATATAATAATTGAATGACATAAATACAAAGGACAGGAATAAAATCAAATTAATAAAACAAGCAAGCATTATTTAAATCAAAATAATAAATTAAAAGAAAGAGAAAGAAAATCCCCTTCGAGATTACTTCCTAACTTGTGTAGCACTTCATTGCTACTACTTCACAAGCTACTTTGAATAGCTTAAGAAAAGAAGAACAAGGATTGAGGTTGTCAAGAAGAAGGCAAAGAGAGAGCGACAGGAATTTCGATTCTTGCGTTGGGATGAATGAAATAGGTAGAGTAAGAAGGTTTATATAGAGTCATTTTTTAACTAGTTTTGTCTATTTTTTCAATGTGGGACTATCATTTTCTATATTTGAAATGGATAGAGTAGAGAAGTTTATATAAAGTCACTTTGTCTATTTTTTCAATGTGGAATTATCATTTTCTATATATGCATATCTTAATATCATACATGTATTCTAACTAATATATGCATATCTTAATATCATACTAAATAAAATATTATATTCATGAATGCATTTCCTTTACACATATATATTCAATACTTTATAATATTATTTATTGTATTAAATAATATTACATATTGCTATAAATTACTATTAATGCATATACCAATCAATAAAATTAATCAATTACTATAAATTAATCATGTATATATTAATATATATTACTATAAATTAATCATATATATATATTATATTGCTTCATTTTTTTTCATAAATTACTATTAATCTTACTATATTAATACCTATAATAATCAAAATTAATTAATGTACATGTAAATAAATATATTTACTTGTACATTAATTAATCAATTAATCTTATGTCACATAAATGTACTAATTAATATATATGCATGTGTCTATACCAATTAATCAAATAAATTATATATGCATACATAGAAATAATTGAGCTATTACATTCTACCCACCTTAAATGAATTTCGTCCTCGAAATTTACACTAGTTCACTTTATGTTGTTTTGTCACGACTCTTCTATGGATTTTAGTGACAATTCCTGTTGTTTAGGGACTATATAGCTAAGGTATTTGGCATGATGTCAGGGTAAACTTTAATATTATATTTTTGTAAACTCATAAATTTCTCAAAATTCTTACTTTATTCGAATGATTTCATTAAGACATTACAATCAACCTCCCCTCAAAAAGAATTTCAACCTAATAGTTCATCTAACATAGTGCGAAAGAATCTATTAAGAAACTTGTTCTTCAAGGACATCATCAACAGGGAAGTATGCAATAGCGAATATTCTGGCTTGGCTCTGTTCACGGGTTTGGTTTTAGTTTTGCCCTTGATTGTTGTTCTGTCGAGGCGGTTGCTGTTGAAAATGCATATTTTGCTTTCCCCCTTGACGATTCGAAGGTTGTTGCTGCTGTTATGTCTGTGTTTTACTGGGACAAAACTTCGATAGATGTCCTCGCTGATTACAGTTGAAACACTGCCCTTGACGTCTGGTCAGCTCTAATTGTTCTTCTGTTTTGGGTTGGTTTTGCCATTGGGGCATTTTGTTTCTGTCATCCTGATTAACATTCCTTTTCTTGTGATCTCCCTGGTGATATTTATCACCTGCTGGTCTCTTGTTTCTGTTCCTTAACCGTTGCTCAAAATTCAGCTCTTGTTCTTAGGTTAATGCCCTGTCTATGACTTCCCTATAAGTTTTTGGGCATGTTGTCTTTATTAATTTTCGGATCTCAATCTTGAGATCCTGGGTGAAACAATTGACTTTCTTCTTTTCTTCACTGATTAGTTCAGGTGAAAACTTGGCCAATTCAATTTGGCCTCATATTCGGCCACCGTCATCTCTCTCTGTTTTAATTGAACGAAGTCTTCTTGCATCTTTGTCAGTGTGGCTTTTGGGAAGAACTTCTCGTAAAATATCTGCCTAAACTCTTCCCAGGTCATTCGGCTAACATTGATGGTTGGGTCTGCTTTTACCATTCTCCACCAACTTCTAGCTGGTCCTTTAAATTGATGGGTAGCCAACGCTACCCTATTATTATCCGTTACTCTTAACACATCCCGGTGTTCTTCTAATTCCTGGTACTAATGGTCAGTTATTAAGCTATCAGTAGTACCATAGAATTGTGATGGTCCTAGATTTTTTAGTTCTAACAACAACTTTTTATGTTCGCTATCTTCCAGATCCTCTGGTTCCTCCTGACGATTTGGAATCTCAGGTGCTGGCATTGGCTATTGCATCGGAATCTGCTCTTACACCTGCGGCTGTGGTGTCACCTGCGATATCATTCGAGCAAGAGTTTGTTCTATTTGTTCCATCACTCTTCTGGTGACTTCATTCATCATATGTTCCATTCTAGCCTCAGCCATGCCGTTTTGCGCTTCATGAGAGTCGGTTTCGTCAGATGTAGCACCTCGTGTTGCATATCTCTTAGGTCTGGCCATTATTTACATATCTGTAACACCCCGCCTCCCAAGTCTCATCTTCCACGTCATCTGACGGTTCAATTCTCTTTGATCAAAAATCTTGGGATGCCAGGAAGACGGGCCCGTGCTACATTTTCTTCTTCTTAGACCCCAAACACAATAGGGTTCCTGTGTACATTAGTCTATATACAAAATGACATCATGATAAATAAAATTCTTCATTTATTCATTCAACAAATTTCGAGTACAATAAACCATTACAGCGAAAAATATATTTAAAACTAGAAATACATGATTTCACTTCGGCCGATATGCCCTACATTGAAATAAATAAAAACTTTCAGTGGATAAATCTCCTCGCAAGCTGATTAATTTCCTGTTATGAAAAATAAGGGGGTGAGCTAAAAAGCCCAGTGAACCATTTCATCTATTTAATCTATTATTCCAACTAGACAATGCAAGCAGATCAAACACTTTCAAAGATTAATTCGATTCAATCAATATATTAATTCAATCGTAATTTAGACCGAACCGGAAAACCCTCTGTGCTCCAGATCTAGGGAGAGAGATCAATTTTGAAACTCAAACTCATTTTCAGTGGGATCATTTTTGAAACACATTCCATGTTGGTGTCATTATTGACAGCCAGTTCTAATTCTACATGGAACACAGAAAGTCCTTCGTACTGGTACGTAGTTGAAATCTCATTTAATCTGATTTTTGTGTGCAAGAGCTCAGCAAATAAATATTTCAACAGTAATTAAATATAACAACAGGATAACATGATAAATCAATGGAAGCACAGAATTTCAATTTCTGATGTAGAAGATCGTACAAGACGCAACTACTGAGTATACTCTCTTGGTCATGCGACATGATAATTGGATGACATAAATGCAAAGAACAAGAATAAAAACACAAGAAAATCAAGCTAACCAAACAAGCAAGCATCATTTAAGTCAAAATAATAAATTAAAAGAAAGGAAAGAAACTCACATTGAAATCACTTCCTAAATTATTTGTAGCAATTCGTGGCTACTACTTCGCGAACTATTTAGAATAGCTCAAGCAAAGAAGAACTTAGAACTAAGGTTGCCAAGAAGGAGGCAAAGAGAGAAAGCAAGAGGAATTTTCAACTC
>JAJIYU010016944.1:0-11903 GCA_030144865.1 Tinospora cordifolia | reverse complement strand
GTAGCATGTTTATCAGGATTGATATAGTTTTCTCATTTGATGAAAATTGAGACTTGGGTTTAGCGTGTAGAAAGAGGTTGACAACCCCGGGTTCCCGGCAGATCAGACCCATAGAGAGATGAAAAGTCTTGCGTACACAACAGAGAGCTGAAGGGAGCACTAGTAGATGCGCTGGCCCCACATGACACATGCATGAGGACTTGGGTTCCAGTCTGAGGGTTCGGGGGTGTCACATATGCATTTGAAAATTTTGGGGCATTACAAAAAGAGGTGAAAAAAATGACGTTTTGGACTGATCTTGTTGCAAGTTTGATGAGAAGAAAATTAGATAACAACAACGTCAAGATTGGAACCTTTATTGGGACCCATTTTTGGTGTGTATTCAAGTATTTCTTGCTGATTTTTGGTGGCAAGTTTGAAGCTGCTTTAATGGCTAAAATAGATGAAAATGGTAAAGATGATGGACGACTTGTAGGGGTGAGAACTACGATGGTTGTAATACCCCCAAAATTTTAACCCTAACTAATCATAGTTTTATTACAAATTAACCCTAATCAATGAGAATTGACCACAGTTAAGAACCAGTCAACTTAATTAGTTCGATGTAGCTATCGATAATGTTTGGAAAGCTAATTCAACATTAAAATGGTGGACTCAGGGGATGACCTTCATGTCAAAATCCTCAGGATGCCAAGGAGAGTAAGAAAGCCAAAGAAAGCAGCATGCTAAAACAATGCACTAAAATGACAATTAGGGGAAGAGATGTAGCAACAATGTGTTGCCTTAGTTTATAACTACCCAACACACCTCACTTACGAAGGTGTTAACTTTGCCTCAAAACTTCTATCAATCTAAGGGTCCATTGAGTGCCATGTGGCGTAGTCTATAGTTATGATTTTCGACTCTTAATTATTTAGTATATCTACAGAAACCCGGTGAATATAATGAGAAATTATTTGGATCTTTGGTTTTGTTGAACATGAATTTTCAAATACTTATTTAAAAACATCTGACTGAAACTTGAAATTGAAGTAAAAGGTTCTGACAGAACGAAATTTTTTTAAGTAACATCTCGATTTTTAACAGGCGATGACCCATAGTATGTAACGGGCAGTTCAGTTGAAAATTGGGGGTTACAATTGCCCCAATCAAAATGAGCATATTCCTCAACATTTTGGGTGCTTTAAGGACAATTATTTGTTATCTAGGGTTAAAAATGCGAGAAATTATGAATTTTGACATAAAATCTTACTTTTCTTTCTTAACCCAAAAGTGTAAAATCATAACCTGGTCATGGTTTTAGGACATGTTTCTATCACTTTTTCCTCGTGATTTTGACCCATTCTTCCTATAAATCACAAGTCCACATGTTAGTGATGAGTTCACAATAAAAAATTCTCATAGAAAACCATCATAGCATCATTAAATTGAACCCCAAAATCATTAGTGAAACAATTCAGATTTTATATGTTATTACTAAGCAAATGCCTATTGCTCGATGTTCGTTCTCTTTTCTTGGAGATGTGTTCCTCAAGCTTTTAGTAGCTTTCTCCTCTCTTCACTTCTTATTTTCCATCCCCACCAAGCTCGCACCACACGTTCTCACTATTCCTCTATACGAACAACCCAAAGTTAGTTTAAAACCAAGTGTTGAGACCCTTATATAAAAGCAACTTTGACATGCTTTTGGGTAACATGTGGCTCATATTATGACACGTGGTGAACAAGTGGCTGCTCGCATGGACGTCTAAAGTTGCCACCTCATAAAGGCAAAACCACTGCTGTTGTGCAATTGGTGTTAGTAGCCCACTTTGCATAGATTTTTCTTGATATGTGGCACTTCGTTTGATATGTGGAAGAGATGTATGGAGAGGTGGCAACATGGATTGACAAATCATGCTAACACCTAGCCAGACGGAGACACGTGTGCATCTAGATGGCGGTACAAAAAACAAATCTACTACTTTAACCACCTTATACTTAAAACAAATTTTTAGACAGTTCTTTGGCATTCTAGTGTTGATTACTTAAGCTATTTTAGGTGTACTGGATGAGTGCCTTTACAATTCACATAACATCAGGTTTTTCCTCTTTTTTTGTAATTTATGTAAATTTATTCTTTTGCTCCTCATGTTTATCAAAATTTTTAAATAACCATAAATACAAATATTTATTCATTTTCTTTAAAAATCACAATATTTTACTTAAAAATTAATATTTTCCTCTTATAAATTAAATAAATTTTTAAAAATTTATTATTTCTTTCTAAAAATTAAATAATTATCAAAAACTTATCTTTTATCAATTAAAAATTATATTTTTTTAATTATAATTTTAAAAATTTTTAAAAACTATATTATCTTAAAATAAAATGACTACGTACCCACAAAAAATATACGGTTGTATGACAAAACGCAATGGTTGAACCAAATGGTACCGTGTCATCACTTTATATATATATTTATTTATTTTTTGTGGTGGTCATATTTTGATTGACTATTTAAAAAAAAAAAAACAAAATAAAAGGCCATCTGACGATCGTATCATTGAAATCAGTGGGAAAGCAAGAGAGGCGTGAATCTGAGCTCTGGCATAAGGGTCCTCATCGCATCCACCACCTATCTTCTTCATTAACGTCCAAAAATGGCCTCTTGGCTATCTATCCTTCTCTTCCTAATAATCCTTACTAGCCTGTCTTCCTTGGCAATATTTTTGAAAAGAAAATACAAGAAAATCAAACCTTTCAAGCTACCTCCAGGTCCTCCAGGCTTGCCCATTATAGGATGCCTTCACTTACTGGGAGATCTTCCTCACCACAATCTTCACACGCTAGCCGAGAAATATGGCCCGATTATGCACTTAAAATTGGGTCTAATTCCAACCATTGTGGTCTCATCTCCTGAAGCAGCCAAGCTATTCCTCAAAACTCATGACTTGGTGTTTGCTACTCGACCCAAAACTGAAGCTGCCAAGCACATCAGTTATGGGCAAAAGGGATTGATATTCGCGGAGTACGGGCAATATTGGAGAAGTATTCGCAAGTTGTGCACTCTGGAGTTGCTTACAAGCTCAAAGGTTGAAATGTTCAAGCCCGTAAGAAGTGAAGAGTTGAGAAATCTAGTGAAGGTACTTAAGGTTGCTGGCGATGCTGGTGAAGTTGTTGATCTCAGTGCAAAAGTGGAGAAGCTTATTGAAGATTTGTCTTATAGGATGATTTTCGGAAGCAAAGATGATAGATTTAACTTCAAGAAGAGTGTTCAGGAAGTCACAAGATTGGCTGGTACTTTCAATATAAGTGATTTTCTGCCCTTTCTCAAACCCTTTGATCCTCAGGTAAGGGGTTAATTAAAATCATATATAAATATAAATATATATATATATATATATATATATATATATTATAAATTATAAATTAAAACTTTTTCTTGAAGTATACGCAAGGGATTAAACCTTGGTTGCTCATGGTTCCAACCTTAGCACACCATGTCAAATATTGGGCACTGATAATATCTTAGGTTTCTGCAAAAATGAAAATCATAATTAAAATATGTTTCAAAGGCAAGTTGACAGCTGTTAAGCATTTTCTCTTTTTCTATTTTTAATTAGCGCACGTCATATAATGACAGAAAATATTTATTTATTTATTTTTGCACATGACAACAAACGAAATTCTAAAAATACATATTTTTTTTTTCTACTCTTATTGTCAAAATTATGTGAAATATACAAAATACAAATAGAAACAGAAGAAAAAAAAATGCAAAAAGAAAAAAATAAATAAATAAAGAACACATTTTTGAAGAAATGGCAAATTGACTACGAAACCGAACCGAGTTTTTCATTTTTAATCTAAATAAGATGGAAAAGCTTAATCTTTCATCTTTCTATACATTTTTGCAGACTTTCTTTTTCAAATGAATTTGACGACATGATTGGTGAAAAAAGCTGTTTTACATGATGCAAATCTTTTTTTTTTATTTATTATTTTTAATCTCAAATATCGCATTGAAAGGTAAATTTCTCCCTTTTTGAGGTAAATAAAAATATTCATACACATGTCTTAATTTATATATAACATGCAAGCACCCGGATAAAAAATGGCCATTGTAACATGAGAAAAGTGCTTGCAGGGTTTAGTTCGGCGTTCAAAGACTGTTAGCAAGGATTTGGATGAAAAATTAAACAAGATTGTTGGTGAACATATCAAAAATGCTAGAGAACAACAAAGGAAGGAGAAAGACTTCGTTGACATTATGTTATCCTTGATGGAGTCAAATAATGTGAATGAAGTGCAACTTGATCTAGATAATATCAAAGCAATTGTTTTCGATATGCTTGGAGCTGCAATGGATACATCCACTAATGTAATATTATGGGCCTTTCCAGAGTTAATGAGACATCCACATGTAATGAAGCAAGTGCAAGATGAACTAAGACATGTCATTGGCATGGATCGAATGGTTGATGAGGCCGATCTGGTAAAGTTGAAGTACTTGAACATGGTGATTAAAGAAAGCATGAGACTTCATCCAGTGACCCCACTTCTACACCATGCATGTCGTGAAGACGTTTCTGTCAATGATTACTATATACCTAAGAATTCAAGACTCCTTGTAAATGTTTGGAAAATTGGGAGAGACCCAGATGCATGGTCTGATGATGCTGACGAATTTGATCCAAGTAGGTTTGCTAACAGTGATATAGACGTCTTTGGTCATGATCTTCAACTTATTCCTTTTGGATCAGGTCGTAGAAGTTGCCCAGGGATACAAATGGGCTTAAGGGTTGTTCAATTAGTGTTAGCACAATTACTCCATTGTTTCAATTGGGAACTTCCTCATGGTCTTTCTCCTTGTGACTTGGATATGAGTGAAAAGTTCGGCCTAGTGGTATCAAGGGCTGAGCATTTACTTGTCATGCCAACTTTTCGCTTAAATGTCAATTAATTAGCAAGAATGAAACTCAGTGTATATGGCTACGCAAGCTTAAATGTCATTATGTATATGACTACGTATCAAGCTACTTCTTGATTATCATTTATTGAACAGTATATATAATACGTAATCCTTGCTACTGTTTGCCTACCTTAATTGATTATCATTTATTGAACAGTATATATAATAATTTAATACGTACCTTAATTGATCTTGTAGGAATTAATACACTTACATGCCTCTTCCTGATTATCATTTATGAAATGCTAGGTTGCTATTGTTTGCGTGGAAACTGTGACAAAATAGAGAAATTTGAGCACCTTTTAACTTGTTTGCACAGAAGAGAAAGTGCAGAAAAACAGAGAACTTAAAAAACAGAGGAAAAGAAGAAAAAGTAGAAAGAGCAAAAAAGCTCTTGGTGTCTTTCTTCAATGAGAAAGACTACAATAATTTTCTATACATTGTTTCTGCTTCTATACATACATATTTATAATGTTCTACAACTAATACAAAGCCAACATGTGGACTAACTACACAACTGCTTCTGTTTTTTTTTTGTTTTGATGCGAACTACATTTAACATCTTCACATCCCCCTTCAAACTAAACTTGGGTGAAACAACCAGAATTAATTTGGAAGCCAAAAAATTGAACTAAGAAGCACCAAGCGACTTTGTCATAATATTAGCGATTTGAATTTTACTTATAACATGTTGAAGCTCAAGAAGAGCAACAACAACCTTCTCCCAAATAAATGCAACATCTACTTCAATGTGTTTAGTGCGAGAATGACAAATAGGATTTAAAGCCAAAGACTGAGCACTAGTATTATCACACCATAGCATAGGCCAAGAAGGAATGGAAATCCCAAGCTCACATAAGAGACAAGAATGCCACAGAATATCTACAAGAGAAAAAGAGAGCATGATATTCAGTCTTTGTGTTGGATCGAGCCACAACCTTCTATTTTCGAGAACACCAAGTAATCAAGTTTCCACCAAGAAACACATAGCTACCACTTGTAGATCGTCTATCATCCTAATCAGATACCCAATTAGCATCAGCAAAAGCTTCTAGATGAAGTAGAGAAGAAGGCTTAAAACCAGAGACTAAGACTGGATGTACCCTTCAGATAGTGAAGAACAGGTTTACATGCTTTTCAATGTGCAACACAGGAGCTTTAAGAATCTGACTTAACTGATTTACAATGAAAGAAATATCTGGCCTGGAATTGGTAAGATATTGTAAAGCTCCAATTATACTTCGAAACAATGTGGGATTATTAAACATTTCCCCTTGATGCAGAGACAGCTTAGAACTGGAACAGGAAAGAGAAGAAGCATGTTTGCTATCCAGCAAACTAGTTCTTGACAAAAGATCAACAATATACTTATGCTGAGTAAGAAATGACTCAATAGAATTTTGAAACACCTCAAAACCAAGAAAATAGTCCACATCACCAAGAGACTTACAATGCAAATTTAAATGCAGCCAATCAATGTGAGATGAGATAGTGTGAAAACTTGAACCAATGATAAGAATGTCATCAATAGACACTAACAAAAATAGAACACGAACACAATACTTCAAATGGAACAAGGACACATCTAAAACATAATTTTGAAAACCATAGCCAAGAAGAGCTTGAGGTTGTTAAACCATTGACGAGGTGCCTGTTTTAGACCATACAAAGCTTTATGAACCTTACAAACATAAGAAGGACAAGAGGCATCAATAAAACCCTCAGGTTGAGTCATATAAACATCTTCATGAAGATCACAATTAAGAAAGGCATTATTAATATCAACTTGTTGTATAGGCCACTAAAAATGAATTGCTAAGGTAAAAAATAACACAAATAATAGAATCCCTCACAACAGGAAAAAAAGTATCCACAATGTCTAGGCTAGGAGTTTGATGAAAATGTTTGCAACAATACGAGCTTTATACCAGTTTATAGAACCATCAGGATTAGTTTTAACTTTAAACACTCATTTATGACCAATAAGATTAATAGAGGGAGAAGGAGGAACAAGAGACGAAGTCTTATTCTTGACCAAAGTAGACATCTCTTCAGCCATAGCATCATGCCAATAAGAATCCTTCATAGCTTGCTAAATAGACCGAGGCTCCAAAATAACAACAAACAAATGAGGAGAAGTATGAACCAATGCTTTAGGCTTGAAAATGCTACTCTTAGCTTGGGTCTACATGGAGTGAGTATACAATGGTGCAAGAGAAGAAGACTAAACAGTTAGGGTTAAAATAGATGAATTTGTAGCAAGAGAAGAAAATCCAAGCCCAAAGAATAAGCTAAAATAGAGAAATCAGCCGATGAATTTGAAGAATTGGTCAGTTTTGAAAGCTTGAAAGAATGAACAATGGATGAAGGAAAAGGAACACATTTTGAAATATGTTGAGATGTTGAAATCAGAGGAATAAACAAAGATTGGTAGGGAAATTCAAGCTCATTAAACAAGACATGTCTAGAGATCAAGATTTTACCACTTGGATGAAGACATTATAGCCACGATGTTGAGGACTATAACCAAGGAAAAAAGATTTAGAGGAATGAAAAGCAAACTTGCGATGAGAATAACAAGTCATTAGAGAGAAACAAGAACAACCAAAAGTCTTGAGAAGTATAATCAAGATGCTTACCAAGGAGTTTTTTAGAAGGAGAAACAAAATTCAAAATTGAAAAGGGAAGACAATTAAGGAGAAATACAACTATCTGAAAAGCTTCCTCCCAAAAAGATAAAGGCATAGATGCCTGTGCAAGTAATGTAAGACCTACTTTAACAATAGATCGATGTTTTCTCTCTGGAATTCCATTTTGTTAATGTGTATAAGGACAAGAGCATTGAAATTTAATGCCCAAGGACTCACAATACTTAGCAATAGGATAATATTCAACTCCCATATCAGATTGGATTGTGCAAATTTTGGATTGAAATTGAGTCTCAACTTGTTTATGAAACAACTAAAACATAGAGTATGCATAAGATTTTAGTTTAAGTGGATAGAACTAAACAAATTGAGTAAAGGCATCGAAAAAGATGAGAAAGTAACGCGAATCATGCCTTGATAGAATAGGAGAAGGAGCCCAAATATCAAAATAAATTAATTCAAGTGGTCGAGTAATAGTAATGGCACATTTGAAAAGTGGAAGTTTATGTAATTTTTTCAACTTACAAGCATCACAAAAAGATAGAGATGAATCTAAAAGCGAACAATCAATTTTATTTAGCACTTTCTAAATTACAAGAGATGAACGATGCCCAATTCTAGTATGCCATACTTGAGTTGTATTTTGTTTAACAGGAATTACATGAGAGAATTAGAGCAAGATGAGGAAGAAGATGATGTTGAAACAAGAAAACAAGGTAGTGACTAAGATGCTTTTGTAGGAATAGTTGTACTTGACGAAATGATTGATGAAGGAAGCTGATACAATCCATTGCTAAGCTTGCCTTGAAACACTATCCTCCTCAAGCCCTTGTCCTCAACAACAAAAAAATTTCCATGAAATTCAACAGATAGATCAAGATCATTAGTAAGTTTGGAAATATTAAGCAAATTTTTGGTTAATTGAGGAACATACAAAAGATTCTTAAGCTGAACAGAACATGATGAATGAGGAGAAGAAAGGAAAATTGAACCAGTGTTGTGAATAGGAAGCTTCGCACCATTGCCTACTGTAACCATATCTATACCTTTATATTCACTTTTGTTAGTAAGCAGAGATCCATCACCATTCATGTGACTAGTAGCTCTAGTATCCATGTACCAAAAATGATCAACAATTGTCTCTGGTGCCGCAAAGAAACTAGAGGCTTGATGAAAATTAGCATTTGGTAAAGGAGAATTAAACTGAGACATAAGAGCAACTCATTTAAATTGCACATGTTGTTGATAGCAACACTTTGATAGCTTTGATCAAATCTATGGAAACATTGAAGAGTCATATGACCAGGCTTAAAACAAACCTGACAGAATACCGTTTGACCTCTGCCACCATTTCTACCTCCTCTATTCACTTGATGACCACCATGTCCACTAGTATTTTGATTACTATTCTTGAAATTAGAAGATTTCTTATCTGAAGTGTTTGACACTGCAAAATTTGCAGAAGGAATCATAGAATTATTTACAGCTTCAACTATCCCTTGATTCAACTAAGTTATGTTTTGCTCGTGCACCATTAGCAAATACTGAACATCTTATAATGTCATTGAATTTTGTTGTGAAGAAATTAACTTTAGTTCAGTACCTATGGTTTTGATTCACAAAACAAATTCTAAGATAGATGCAACACATTTCTTAAGTGAACTCAACTACTGCTTGAGTTGCAAAGTTCGTGCCATAAAAGACTATGAAAACAGACGTTCAAGAGCGATCCAAATCTTAAATGAACTCACACATTCAATCACCTATCCAATGACAGACTTTCGAAGCATAGAAATCAATATCCTTTCATCAAATGCTTCTTCACTAGATCTGAAGCTACTCATATCTAATCCATCTGCTGTTGGCTGATCTGAAACTTTATTTGAACCTAAAATCGGATGATTGAGACATAGAGCACGAATTGTAGATCTTGTTTGCATCTTCCAATATGTATAGTTAGATCCATTTAACTTGATCGGTAGATTAAAGTTGAGTACCTTTGCTACTGCTGCAACATCATTTGTTGTGGCTAGAGAATTTGAAACCGTATTTTTGGTGTGCTAGACGAAGACATTGGAGATTGTTGCAATCTGGTTTGCTCTGATACCATGTGACAAAATAGAGAAATCTGCAACACCTTTTTAACTTGTCTGCACAAAAGAGAAAGTGCAAAAAATAAAGACAGAGAAAAAGAAGCAAAACCAGAAAGAGTAAAAAAGCTATGATGTATTTCTTCAATGGGAAAGACTGTAGTAATTTTCTATACACTATTATGTTTCTATACATACATATTTATAATGTTCTACAACTAATATGAAGCCAACGCGTGGACTAACTACACAACTACTTCTATTTTCTGTTTTGGTGCTAACTGCATGTAACATCTTCACAGAAATTACACACTCTTCCTTCTTGTAAAAATTGAACCCATTAATACTGTGGCCATGAAAATTATGTTCTTGTGCATTTTTTTGGCATGTTTTAAGGTACGATTCTTGAATCTTGTGTGGTGTGGTGAATCTATGAGATGATATTTCATTCTCCTTTGAAACTATATTTCTAGAGCAATTGAAGTGTAATTGAGGGCTTGCTTGGTCCATAGGATAGAATAAAATTACTTAAAAATATAAAATTAGATTAGAAGAAATAGATCGGAAAATAGTGTAATCTTGCGTTTGAAGGTATTTAGGATTAACACAAAAGGAAATATGTTTAATTATATTCTAAAAATTTAAAAAAAATAAATGCACAATTTAAAAAAAAATTTTTTTTTTGGCAGACGTTCGAGTTTTGTAGAACAATTATTTGTAGAACAACTAATTCAAGGTTTTTTCACAGTAAAAAAGACCAAAACTAATATATATATATATTAAGGAATTGAGTAGAGGATGACTCAATTACATTTTTGTAGAGGAGATTGTCTAAGTAGTTGTCTTTTTATGAAAAGGTATTCGTGTTTACTTATGACACCATCATGGGTGGTGGATGGATTGATATAAGAAGAAATTACAGAAAATATCACTTGTAAAAAATATTTTCAAATAATTCCCTCATTTTAAAAGTTTTCAGTTGTATCAATGTTTTAAAAATATTAACACTTTAATTAGTTTCTCTATTCACTCTCTCGGTGCCCTAGCCGACTAAAGCTATCACACCATGCTCTGCTACCATCATCGTTGTTGTGCACTCCTTCTTTTTCTTTTCTACTCTATTCTGGTCTCAGTTGTCGTTGCTCCTGCTTGCCAGTGCTTCTTGACACTGTTCGTGCAAATTAAAGTCACCCTATTCAATCAATCGATCCTCAAATTAAAGTCACCTAGATTCTTTATAGTCATCGAAATTCCGCCCATAATCGTCTTTATTAGTGGTTATGATTAAGAAAGAAAGCAAAGAGAAGAAGAGCGTCAATTCTATAAGTACCAATGATCCTTTCTTCAATAAATTTGCTTTCTCCCACCTTTTCACGATCGATAACACACCAAATCCCACTGTTGATGATGAAAGGACCTCGACTTCTTCTCCAACTAGCAAAGTTTCAGATTCTACTGATTTTCGTGTTGTCGAATCCACGAGATTCGCCATGGTCGATTACAATTAAAAATTGGGATTAGTGAAAATAATTTGTTCAAACAAAAGAAGAAAAAAGAAGAGGAAAAAGAAAATGGAATTGAAGAATATTTCCAAGGCAAAAAACTTTGTTTTTTTTTTCAATTCCTTATGATTGGAGCAAGGCAGCTATTATCATCGCATTAATTTGGCTCGATATAACTATAACAAGTTGTCCAATGATGTTGCTTCCTGAAATTCCATCAATAGAGGTGGGGACAGTTGATCGTCCATGCAATTGGTCCATAGCCTCACTACCATCGCCGTTGTTCATTGTCACCGCTGTTTTTCTACTTTGCATCACCTCTATTATCCCTTGCTGCTACTACTACTACGCCCTCGTTGTCCCTGTCGAAGTCATTGTTGGTGCTTAGACTTGGCGAGCTAGAGCTTCGTGTGTTGCACACAAATCTACAACACATTCTTGTGCGAATGCATAGGCACAGAAATCACAAGACTCCCAAGCATCAAAATCAGGTCCAAATACTTTTCTCTTAGCAAATCAATGGCATCGTCAATCGCTCGAACCACCATTATTAATGCTTCCTTACCCTCTCGATTTGAACAAAAAATTGAGAAGAAGAAAAAAAAGATGGAACAATCAAAATGATTTGCAAACAAAACACTGTTTGCTACAACAGTTGTAGAAGCAGTAGCAGAAGCGAGTTGCAACTTTATACCAATATTGTAAAAT
>JAJIYU010016943.1:0-11903 GCA_030144865.1 Tinospora cordifolia | reverse complement strand
AAGAGGTGGATAAGAGGTGGAGGTTTCACTGGATGGTGGCTTGTCTAGCAGTGGTCTGGTGTCTTTGGAAGGAGAGAAATGCTCAGATTTTTAATGACGAGTTCCATCTTCCCAATGATATTTGGGAAGAATCTCAGTATTTGGATTCTTTTTGGATTAGCAATTGTTTATTGTCGTTGGATTACGCGAAATTAGAAAATAATGAGCAACCTAGGTAATTAGCAGAGCAACGCTCAGAGACACAACAAGCCCAAGAAGACTATTGCCACTCCCTCTTCTAAAAAGCTCAACCTACTAGAGGTAAGGGAGATGTCACTTACCACGCAAGTGACTGACTGTTGCTCCCATATTATACTTTAAAAAAAATATCTCTTTTTTATTTTTTATTTTCTTTTTGTTCCCATACTGCAGCCCAATAAGACTTTATCTTCCTCATGAAGACTTTATCTTCCTCATGAAGATAATGATTTAGTGCACTGCATTTACTGACTTACTGTACATATTCCTTTAGTTTTTTTTTTTTTTTTTTTCCTTCTAGAAGCTATAGTTTACAGGTCCTTTTATAAATTATTATTAACACTTCCCTCACATGCATCGCCATGCAAGACATGGAAAGACTAAAAAAAGTAGTAATTGAGTATAGTTGAAATGTGGAAGCACAAGAATGCATATCAAGCTATCATCAAGAAAACCTAGCACTTCACATCTTCTATTAGTAGTAATTGAGTATACTAATTATATTCATTCTCTTGCTTTTTTTGGGGGTTTATGGAAGTTCTAAATTCCTTTTCTCTTGCTAGGTGTAACTAGAACTGCTGAATTCTTGAAAAGTGTCGCAGTTGTTGCCCTACAAATTTAACTGCATCAAATTGAAAATTTTGGATTAAAAAAACATGTACAAAGAATCCTTCACCACATCATTTATTTTGCAAAAGCAAGTGGACTACTTAAAAAGGAGAGAATTGGGGCAAAATTAACTATTGAGAGTTGTTGTGGACAAGGTCATTAGGATCCCAGGGCATGGTAGAACCTGCAGTGATACAAGGTAAGGCTGTATATAATAGATTCAAACAGTGGTTCCATCCTTCCTCAGAATCTAGCACAACAGAGGACGGCCCTCTTTTAAACAGGGTACACGAAATATTTGAGCTCGATTGAGGTTCAAGAATAGAAATTCAGTAAGCAAATAAGACATACATCTATCAATATAAACCCTCTTGTAATGAAGATTGGGCAATATAAACCTTCTTGTAACACACTTAAACAACCTAAGTTCATAATAGCGTAAAGAAATTTGTTTCCTACAGAATTTTTCGTATAAAATATAAATGTGAATAAAAAGGCATATATCTATCAATGGAGCATAAAGCACATAATTCACTTTAATGTTGATGTACCAGGCTGGCTGAAAATTATGGAAGAAATTACGCACTTGCAAAAGCCAAATCAAAAGCCTGTGCAAGTGCAAGAAAGATGTTCTTAAAACAATGGTAATATTTCCACGATTTGCAAATATATCTAGCCAGCAGCAAAAATTAAGCATGAACAAGATAATACATTACAATAAACCAACAATTCATTAAAAACAAGATCAGGTACAGTTGCAATGTGGATTCATAAATTCAACTCCCAATAAGAAATATTGTGAAGTAAAAGGCCAACATTGGACATAGCTAATAAGCCACTCTTCACAATAGTTGCTTCATTCGAAATTTACAATTGTGTGCATTTTTTTGATCAGAAATGCCTTGATATGCATTTTGGTGTCTTTATCTATCAGTTATGTAGGTTCAACGTTAATATGATATGGTTGCATAGCTCACGTTTGTGCGAGATTTATTGTTTAGGGCTTTTTGTTAGCACTTGAATACTCCCCTATTGTTTAGAATTCGTTTATTCAGCTGTTTCTCTTGTATTTATCGGTATGTGAGATGCATTCATTAAAAATGGTTAGTGATACTTTGATATACATTATTGAGCCTCCACCTACCAACTTTAGCATATTCAATCAATATATCAGTGCTAGCATCATATTTCAATGTCAATTATAATAGTACCTAAATTTGATTCAATCATACAACAGCATTGGCTTTTACTTTCATTAATTTTTGGTCTAATTTTGACAATCGGCTTTAACCAAAAATGTCCAAGAAAATGGTCCTCAACACTAATACATGTCAGTTAAGTTAACTTGCCAAGGAAACATTTGAGAACCATGATTTGTATTTGTCTAATTTATGTATATTACACTGAGTTTGTCAAGGTATTTTGCTTCTTTGGTTATTTTTACAAATTTCACTTCACGAAGCTTAGGGTCAGTCAGTAAATCAGATTCTTTCGCCCAATATTGCTTAACTCTTTCCTTCTCTCTCTACTCTCCTCACAAAGGTCCCATCTGGTGCAGCCTTTGCAAAAGTGCTTTCTTAAAAAAAAAATGCTCCTAGACAACGAGCAAAAGAATTGTTTTTCCAACATAGTTTAGCCAAAAGCAGATGTTAAACACCTCCAAATGTTCTTTGTGAAAGTTGTAACATAAACAATTTGATCTAATTTGTTAGTTGTTGGAACCAATAAATGCATAAGATTGGAAAACTTTTGCCATGCTTCAACAAATGTCATAATATGTCTTTAAACCAAAAAAAAATATAGAAAGCATAATAGCAATTGGTTGTAAGCAAAGCATGGTGAATATTGAGCACCTTGAGAGATCTCCTTGATAATGTATTTACATCCATAACAGCCTGACTCATTGGAACCCTACAAAACATGAAATATGAAACCAATAAAAGTACAGTTACCATTGTGATGATAGAAGCGAAAGAAACCAGATAGAACAAATCTTAAACCTCCATGCAGATATCCTTCTATGCAAATTTTGCATATCCAAGGACACAAATAATTATGCTGAGCAAATAATATATATCTTCATATGTATGCATAATGTTACTATGCATTTATACTTAAAAGGAAGAAGTTGTGATGGCACTTAATCTGGATGCTATAAAAAAAGAGATGAAAAGAGTGTGCATACCCATTTATCAAGCTAACTCTCTTTGTTTTACCCTTCCTGCATTATGACATGGTATTTATTTTGCTGAGGCTTGCCACCTAAAACTCCTAAATAAAAGATGGTGCGCAGACAAATAGTTGATACCATCGCCAGTTCATTTTTCATAATAACTTACAATGAAATAAAGCTGTCACTAGCTCGCGTCTTCTGTAGAGAGCCCTTAGCATTGCTCACAACTGGCGCTACCTTCCTTCTGATCTTAATTTTAACTGAATCAAAAAAGAACCATAAAATAGATTCTATATATTACTTTAATAAATTTTATAAAACTTAATTATAAATTTCTGCAGTATCTCAAGCTCACCTGAACTTCCTGAACCTTTCTCTGAGCATTTCATGTAATCCTATAGAGAAGAAAAGGAAAAGGAAAAATTCCCCAAAAGAAGTAAGGTTGTTATGGTTTGATATTGGGATGCCACCACTTTAACATTTGCTGAACTCACCACACATTATGCAACTGTAAATGGGTCCATTATCTATTTTATTGTATGGCGAAATAAAGATCCTTGGATGTTCTCTGGCATCAATACTATACTTACCATTAACAGGAAATGACCTGAATAGACCAGCAGTTCATAAAAACTGACTTAAGGAAGTCATCAGATTCTATTAGGAATACTTTCTGAAAATATATTGAGTAATACAAGTAAACATAACTGTTTCTTTCTTTTCTTTTCTTTTTCTTTCTTTTTTTTTCAACTGAATTATATCTTATCACCTAAGTTCACTAACATCAAACAATTTTTGACATTTGACTGAAAGAAAAAAATGCAATAGAACTGACAGAAAAGTTACCAACAGAGATCCATTTCACATACCAGGACAGGTTTCCGAGACAAAGCATTTGCATTTGTTGTAGTAGTCTGTCCCACTGAAACCCTAATAGAGTATAAACATACAACAAATTGAGTATTGCATAAAAAACATTATCTAATGAGCAGAAGAAAAAAGAAATATTTACCTTGGCCCACGTTCATTCTTCCCACTGTTGCTTGTTCTACAAAAGAATAACAATTAATAGATAGATTAATGAACAAAACACAATTCTTCTTCTAGAATAAAAAATCATAATGATTAATGAATGGACTGTGTTACTAAACACTTAAATTATTCTGTTAGGAGCTGCTTGATAGATGGTAATCTTGAGCATAGGAATAAAATTCTTGAATATTTCCACGTAAAAATACATTAAAATCTTCAAGATCCACATGCCTATGACCAATACTAACCCCTTCCAAACAGCCCCTTGATTAATTGCAAATGTACCCTACGCTACCACACATTCCTATTTAAACGGTCATCTAATCTTCTCAACTCATATAAACCTTTTTCCAACTACATGGTCCTCGATCTAGGGCTAAACTGATATTCAAATTACTAATAATAATATCTTTCCTAGGTACTTTCATCTGTGTTATTCTTCCCCTACCTTCCGAACTTGAAAATTCATGGATCTTTGTCATATTATTCCTATGTCCATACTATCTTAATCAATTTTCTCTCATTTTATCTTCAATTACCACCATTTCTCAAATATATTTGTTCTGATTTTATCCTTTAGGGCATGTTTGTTACATTGGACTAGGATAGGATAGGATAATTTTTAGTCCTAATACATTGTTTGGAAGTAACATAGGATAGGATAATTTTTATCCGGGCCTACAATTTTATCCCATTATCATAATATTACTCAATCCCACCATTTTTGGTGGGATTGGGTAATCCCACCAATTTTTTTTCACTTTTGTTTTTTTAATTTTTTTAATTTCTTATATGTAATCAAATCCAATCCCATAAAAATAATCTTATCCTATCCTGCGCACCAAACGGACCCTTAATGTTTTGCTTTCAAAGCTCATCGGCATGATTGACAAGGACTGTTTTAGGGATTTTTTTAGGAGCCCACCAATTGGGATTATATGTCACGGATAAAGTTCTAAATCAAGCATTCATCATCAGTTTTTGTTTAATCAAAATTGTGAAACTTGAGAAATATCAATTCATATGCCCTTGTAACAGATCACCATTCTCAATCTTATGCGTGGAAAACAAACATATTGCACCTTAGAAGCTAAAGATAAATTATCCGAAAAAAAAAAAAAAAGGGGAAAGAAAACCCAAAAATCTCTTGAAAATCTTAATATTTGGTAATATGCAAGTAAATTACTAGAAATTCCAAAGTTCACATACTTAAACTTCAGCATTTTTTATCTTACCAAAGACAATGATAAAACTAAAGTTTCAAAGAGCAAAAATGACGTTGACATTTGTTTTAATATCAGACTTCTTTGAAACTTTTCCTCAATTAAATTTAGCATATGCTCAAGTACTGCATGATTAATATATTGGAAGTAGATATCGTCATACCAAAACATCATATTGGTCCTAAAAGACATGTCCAATCACAATGTATGAGGTACATCAGGCAAAGGCACAAAAAGCCATTATGCCCCATGTGCAATTCTTGAAAAAAAAAAAAAAAAGGCTCAGTATTCAATTAGCACTTACGCTAGCTTAGCTCCTTCACTCACTCTAGTCTTGGAAAGGTAGATGTTACGATTGCTCCCATCAGCCAATTCCTTTTCTCCAACCTTCACATTAACTGGGGAGAAAAAACAGAGAAATAAAGAAAAAGCACTGTGAAAAAAAAATATCAATAAAAAATAGTTATTTCATTGCTAAACTAGTCTGCATCAGCTTGTGCCTTACCAGATCTAACTTGTTTGCTTTTAAATTTCCCTGAATTTTCAACGCACACCTATAATATAAATAGAAAATATAAAGCCAATTAAAAAGTATAAAAGACTAAAAAAATCTATAAATTCAATCAACAGTTTAGAGTCGATTTAAAATTTACTTCAATACACCATCCAACCAGAAGTAATTTCTGCAAATGAGCTAACCATATAGAAATATCATAATAACTAAACATTAGAGCTAACGAAGCAATCACAAGTTTAAATATCTTATCTCATTGTCTTTGCAAATGAGGCACTACGAATTGTATGCAAAAAATACCAGTACCATGAGTTGTGATCATTCACTTAATTGTATGCAAACAATAGTGTCATAGGATGATTCTGTATCACCAATCATCTAGCTTACTATTATGAGAAAGTTCAACATTAATGAGAAGCCTAGAAGTTAATAGGAAAAGGAAATTAGGAGATTTTTAGTTGATCTATTTCATCTAGCCTATTATTATGTGAAAGGTCATTGTAGACTGCCAATAACAAAAATGGATCTCAGGAAATTTTTTTTTTTTTTTAAATGTACATCATGTGTAGTTTGTAGCTTCATGCTTGACTGGTAATTAGGTAATGATCTTGCAAACAGATCATTCTCTTCATTATACTGTGACATTGGAAATAGACTAACTACAAATGCAACATAAACTAATCTTTACTGTTTTCCACCAAATAATCTAACCAGACTTGCTTTTATCATAAAAGGTCGGTTCTACATTCTAGAGAATTTCACATATATCAGGGGTAGAATTTAATGGAGATGTGACGATGAGCAAACAAAGGATCTTTCTTATGATCAGTTTATAATACCTTGGCAGATTTTTTAGACAACCCATTTGCATCTGTTATGGTCTCACCCACTGAAACCCTATAAACATAACATAAAATATTGATGCCATGAATTAGCTCAAGTCAAGTATGTAATAAATCACAGAAACAAAGAAACAAACATTAATGAAAAGAATTTAAAAAAAAAAAAACCTCATCTTCGGATGTATATGTTCACAGAGAGAGAGAGAGAGAAGTATATAAACAAATAAAAATAAAAGACTGATCACATTTCACAAAACTAAATCCAAGACTTATTTCTTAATTTGCAGCAAATGTACTTTTTGCAATCATGAATTTTGATTGTAAAGTTTGACTTGAAATTAGCAACAAGATTTTCCTTGTTACTATTTTGAGAGCCATAATGTGAAATCCTAAGTTTCATGTACAACCATCCATTTCATGTTGGCCCAAATGACCAAATATAAGGAAGAGTTGCCTCTCAGCACTTACCCTTACAATACATGAAATCTCACTATGTAACATGTCATGCAAAGTAACAAACATATTGCACTTTGTCAAGAGTTAGAAACTCTTCTCTCAAATCATGGGATTGACCAAAATTTTGTTGAAAAACTTGATTGCATTCAAGTCAATAAAGTTTTTTTTGAACTATAGAGTGAACTACATGCATTCACTTCCTTGACTCTACTAATGTTTGTATTACAAGTAGGTAAGACTTTCTTAACTTCCTTATCCATGTTATTTTAAATATCCCTCTCTGACTCCATTGTTGCCATGGATTATTAACAAGTCACTTTTTTCTAACTAGTACGTTATGTCCAAACCTTTTTCTCTAACTGGGGCCATTCCTACTATTTTTAATTATGTTGATCTCTATTGGGAAATGTCACATCACATATAATATGGCAATTAGAGTTGGCATCTTTAGTGCTGACCATGCGTGTTGACTATGCATACAAAATTACGAATTATACGTTGTCATTCTAGTTTTATACCTATATGTTTGAAAATAGTTCAATAATCATTAAAAACTTGCTATATTATTCTCTGTTTGTCTGAAAAAGATAAAAAGGTTTTAAAATTTAAATTCATACCTAAACACTCCTCTATTTCTCTGGGCATACAAAAGAAGGTTCTAATTCAATAAAGTCTATATTTTTTCTGGGCACACAAAAAAAGTTTTTAATTCAAGAAAGTTTTTGAAATGTAAATCATTCTTGGATTCTTTCATATTAAGAACATGATTGTGATACTAATTTAATCTTTGGCGAAATAATATTTCCTTCTCAGATTTCATAAAAAGGAACCTATTCCTTCTAGCTCATCAAAGATTTTTATGGAAAGATCCTTTTACAGAACATATGAAAAGACCTTTTCCAATCTCTTTGCTAAGGTTTTTGGAATTCGATCAATATGTCTATTTTCAATGCAATGGATTCTTTCTATCCTATTCGCACAACTTGTTAATCAAAAAGAGAATGAAGGTTTCTAGAAGAATCGAACCTAGCTTAGAAACATTGAAGATTTTCTAGGTCGTTCGACACGATATTATGCCACACAGTCAGTCTAACAGTCAACCCAATAAATCTCATTTATGAGAAAAGCCTTCAGCACGTGTGCTTATAAATTCGAGAGTTCTCCAAATGCTTAGGCATCACTCAAGGACAAGAACATCTGTCCATCCATTGTTTAGAGTTCCTTGTATTAGGGCTTGAGCATTCAATGTTTTTCATTAAAGTTTTATCAGTAATTTCATAATCTTGTAAAGAGTGAGGTTGTAGACTTGAGAATAATTATTCTGATTCAATATGGCACATTCAAGTGGTCACTTGTGGCTTACAAGGATTAAGAAAGTTTACTCTCAATCTCAAAGATAAAGGTGATTGTCTCAATTTTACAAAGTTGTATGGTATTTGTCTTATTTCCAAGAAGAACTTGGTCGTAAAGTGTGACATCAGTATTCCGATCACTATGTTAGTCCAATTACGACAATTGTATGAAGAACCTGGTTGCAAAGTGTCCCATCGGTATTTTGATCACTGTGGTAGTCCGGTTGTAATAGTTGTACGGTTTGTTCATATTGGAATTCTTTATCTGAGCAAAGCCCACAGACGTAAACATTGGCTGAACTGCATAAACAGTTCCATGTCTCATGCTACTTACCTTGCTTTGATTTATTTTATCGTACTTAATTTCAATCATTCATCACTATCCGGAGTGCATTGACGTGACCATAGAACTAACAACTTATATTTCTTATTTTAGGATAGATTCCTACTCACAATATAATCTCCCACAATCCAAAATACTTGAAATATAAATACATAGTAGAAAGATAATGGAATTGACAATGGAAAGCATTATCCATATGTCGTTTTGATGTGTATTTTTCCATTAAAAAAAACTCGAATGCAACTTCTGATGCTCATAAATAAGGCTCTAGAGCTGCATAATGTAATTCATGGTAATAAAGACCATATAAAAATATCATCTTACAGATTACAGATGAACAAGAACAATAAAAATAAAAACAAAAAGATGCCATGGTCATTGTCGAAACTTAAAACATTTAAGGAAATGACAAATGTCATTCTTTGTTGAAATGATAACACTCATTAATACTCACGCCAGTTTGGATGCATCACTTGTTTGCGCCCTTGAGAGGTTATTTTGCACATTGCTAATATCAGCCAACACTTTGCGTGCCTTCAAGTTAACTATCAAACACAATTTTTTAATTTAAAAAAGAAATAAAAAAGATAAAAACATGAAAAGAATTACTATTCAAATCCCAATAACTTCTACCAAAAGCTGGTATATATCATGTTGCATCTCACCAGAGCTGACTCGTTTGCCTTTGGTATTCTCTGAATTTTCAACAGTAGCCTAACCAATATATAAAAAACAATTAATTAATTAATTAATTTATCAATTAATTGCATAAAATGGGATAGAACAACTCCAATCTTCTAAAAAAAATGAACAATCAAAAAATTCAATCAACCTTCAAATCATTCGAATCCTTTCGATTAATCCCTTTTGTTGTAGAAATTGACTTCCTTCAACCAGAAATTAAATGGAAAAAAGAACAAAATTCAGTAAAGAAAAAACAACAACAACGACGACAAATTCTAGATTGACAAGCAATGCATTGAGGCCCTTTGTTGGTTTCAAATAACTAGAAGTACCTTGCAGCTGCCACTAGTGGTTTCGTTGCAGTTTTACTGGTAATTCAAGAAAGAAAAGGTTCGTCATCACTAATGAGCAACAAAATAAATAAATAGCCCAAGCAAAAAGTCAAATCATGTACACCTGTCCTGCGTAGCAACACGATCAGCGCCGCGGAGTTTAGTTTTCCTAGCATCCGAAAAGATCATCAAATCCCTAACACCAACTGCTCCAAAGAAGAAGTGAAAAAAAAAGGAAAAAAAAATTTTAATTAGGCCGAGTTTTAAACGAATGCAATCAATCCAAGAGCTTGGAAGTGATAGAAAATTGACCTATTTTTAAGGTTCCAGGATCATTTGTGACTCTTTGATTAACGATCGATCTGCCCTAAATTTTCCAAAACAAAAAAAAGAACCTCACGCAGCTATCAAGGAAGACGAAGGCAAAAAGCTGAAAGGAAGTTAGGGTTTTTATTCACCTTCGACACCATTGTCTGTCTGTCTGCGATTTGCTTTCTTGTTTCTTGTTCGAATGGAAATAGCGAAAAGAAATGAAACTTTTTCGAGTTCTGTTACGTGTTGTGTGTCAATTAAGTGTCCGTTGGTTACTTTGCTCGAATGGAAAAACCGCGAGGTTAGTGATTTTGAATTATGTGTACTGCAATGACAAGATTGCCCCTGTTTAATTTCGAAATGACAACAGCTCATGCTATTGTTTCGCTTTACTAACTTTATACTTACCTTTGTTTTATTAAAATCTCCACACAAGGTGGTGCTTTCGGGGAAGATTAATTAACCTTTCAAAATATAAGAAATTGATGAAAATTGGTGTTGTTTTTGTTTGCTGGTCTCAAAGCAATGGAGATTCATTCATTCAAGCATTTCATTAGAAGAAATTTGTTAATAATGAATTGCTATGATTTGAATGGAAGGCAAGCCAATGATTTTTAAATTTTTCAAACCAAACAATCTGCTTGAAATGGTGATAGCCTTTTCACAAAAGAGGGGTCATCGAACACAAGCCCATAGCTGCTACTTTATTCCAAAGAAACTCTATAATTTTATAAATAATAAAACTCTATAAATATAATTTATTAATTAAATATTAAAATAATTTTATAAATAATAAAACTCTATAAAATAGGAGAATAATATGAAATAACTCATAAAATATAGGATTTTAATATTTTGGAGAACATAAAATTTTAAGATAAGACATTTGGCCTCTAAAAGTAATATTTGATAACTAAGGATGAAATGATAATTTTATTATTTATAAGTAAAATAGCTATTTTACATGGACATGTGACACATAAAAGCTTATGGAAGTAATATGTTGACATTTTGACACATGTAATTAGGTCATTTTTAAAAATGTAATATGTGGCATGTCCTAAAGATGTCATGTAATAGCCTAAAAAAAACTCCTAATTAGCGCGGTAATAGATTCACTTCCATTGTAATACGTGGCATGCATGAAAATTGTGCTTTCCTCTTCTAATGCACATGACTCGATCAAACTCGTCACCTACTGTTCTTTTACGCCCAACTAATAGATGAGGATGAGGAATACGAATTGGATGAGATTATATCAAAGAGAATCTCAACAAAATCCTTTATTAATTAACCTCATCTTACAAACAATCCTAAACCTATCTTAACTCCAAAATCGACACACCACAATAAAAATATGATGAGTTCTCTTGTTTCTTCACTCTCTGGCCGACTTCTGTCTTTTTCTTCTCTCCCAAGACATTCCACAAAAGAAAACAAGAACAACATCTAAAATTATGAGAATTCAAGCCATAGATTCCCGTTAGAAAGTAATATGTTGTTCTAAAACTTTGATCTGTATTTATTTTCACTACCTTTGTGAGAATTAGTTTTCTAGCAATCCCTAAGATTCATATTAGTTTTCCCACCATTAAAACAGAGTGTGAAACTATTTTAGAGGATCCAAAGAACCATTGTTACAAGATAATTCATTAACGAGTTATTCTGAGCGGCACAAAGGTCTAATGTTTCTATCCTATCTCAATGTTTAACTCTCATATTCTAACATTAAATCGAAGATATTAGGGCGTTAAGTTGGTGCGAAAAGAAGATATGGAAGGAAAACATCACGTT
>JAJIYU010016942.1:0-11903 GCA_030144865.1 Tinospora cordifolia | reverse complement strand
ATATATATGGGAATATGATTCTTTGATCTTATTGATGGAGTCAATTGGTGGTTTATTTTATGAAGCATGGTGATCACCTGAATCATATAAAAATATATAAATATAAATATAAATATAAATATATGTATTTAATATTTGTGCATGTATCTATGTATAAATATATATTGAAAGCTACTAATTTCTAATATAAATGTCACTAAAGTGCTAATTTTCTATAAAATTGAAGTGTATATATCATTGGATTTATAAAAATAAACTTTATTGGGAGATTGAGAAGATCTAGATCAAATCTTCAATGACAATACTTCTATGCTTGTTTATTTATTTAATATTAGTTTTTCACAATATTATATTTCAGATTTATTTATTGTATTTCTCCTCTTGAACAAGGCATCCTTGGTCTTCTCTTTCTTTTTCTTTTTTTTTTTTTTAATTTTTAATTTTATAAATTAGTTAGTGAGATAATATAACTAAGAAATTTAAAATAATTAATTTTGTAACTTAACAAATATAATTTCTATTAAAAAATTTTAATCAAAATTATAAGTAAAATTAAAAAAACTATTAATTTTAAAAATAAAAAAATAAAAAAATAAAAAAATAACCAGCGCCAACTTGGCGCTGGGTTGGAGCAAACTCAATGCCAAAACCTCCAACCCAGCACCATTTTGGCATTGGGTTGGAGAAACCCTTAGATCTCATTTTAACGCAGATCTCATTTTTCTCTAAACTTTAATTCATCATTAACTGGTCTAACTATCTTTTAAATTTACATTATTTCTCTCTTTAAAAATAAATATTTTAATAGTATTTTTCTTATATTATTTTATATTTATTTATATTATTTTTTTAAATTAATATTTTTACATATATCTATACATAAATAAATAAATAAATAAATTATAATAATTATAATATTTTAAATCAAACTAACTTTACATTATTTTAAATTTAAATTACTTTTTATATATTTAATGAAAAAGAAAAAAAATATTAATTAACTTAAAATAAATACTAAAAAATAAAAAAATAAAAAAAATAAATAAAAGAGGGGGATGTTGGCCCCACCCCACCAATTTGAAACGGGGAGCTACCATGCCTGCTACAAGTAGCGGGGAAGCTAATGCATGAGGTAGCTTTTACGTTTTGGCTTTCATGAGCTATTTTCTCCCACTTTTCTAAGTATGAGAATGAATCAATAGTAGACTAGTCGCACCTTCAATAATTGAAGGTAGAACTTCTAAAAATTGTATATAGGAGGAAGTTTGAGGCTTTTCTTCACTTCTATTGAGCTAAGTACTTGTTGGTAGGTTAATTCCTATGTTACAACCTCTATTAATTAATTTTTTTTCTTGAAGAAGGTGATGT
Source organism: Tinospora cordifolia (assembly GCA_030144865.1). NCBI lineage: Eukaryota > Viridiplantae > Streptophyta > Magnoliopsida > Ranunculales > Menispermaceae > Tinospora > Tinospora cordifolia. Next base: position 10,535 of record JAJIYU010016942.1, on the reverse strand, counting down.
AAACTAAAGTTTTCTTATCAATGTTTGTGATATATTGACCTAATTCCTTGAATAATCAAAATATATGTCATTAACTTTGTGAAATGATGAAAAATAAACTACCCTTCATATGTGGCCTAAAATATATGTATATAATTTCTACTTATATTTCTAACCTACTTTGCTCTTTCTGATTGACGCTTTCACGTAGTACGTTTTTTGAGGCCTATTAATGAATAGTGTTCATGAATTGTGATTATTCAAGTCTTGGAGTATTGCCCTAATCTAGCCATACCGCCGTCCATGACTTAAATTTGTGATATTTAGAGTAAGGTTTGCCAACTCTGGCTTATGGATGCAAACCTTAACTAGCTCAGTTTAAAAGTTATAAGCTTAGTTCTTTTCTTGTACAAATGAGTTAAAGCTTTTTTTTTTTTTTTCTCTAATATAGCTTTTATTTGTTTTTTTTTTTTTTTCGTTATGTATTTGTTATCCAATTTTACATATATCTTGAGACTAATTACTGTTTGAAATATAGTATGGCCTTTTATGTCTTCTATTAATGTTATTTTTTTATGTCGTAATATAAAAAATTAAGTTGAGATCACCTCTATATTCTAATGTCGTAAGATTATTTAATCTTACCATTTTTTTTGTTAAATTGATTATGAAAATAATACTTCTTATTTTGTATTTTTTTTTAATCTTGTTCTTCTTCTTTTTCCTTCTTTTTTTTTTTTTTTAAATTTCAATTTATTTACAATTTTTTTTTTTTTTTGTAGTTAATCAGTGTTACATCAAACATGATATTACTTTATTTTAAATCTTCTTCTTTTTAATTTAACCTTATTTCATTTTTTTTTTATATTTTAAAAGTAAGCCAATTCTATTTTGTGCAAGAGCCAACCATCAAGCTATTTACCATATTCTAGCTAAAACTCCCAGGGGTTGTAAGTGAAATGAAGGTGAAATCTTGAATGTGCGAAATTGGGCTAAATCCATCCGTATGGGCCGCAAAATCCATCCATATGGGCCGGCAAAACCCAACAGGATAACTGGACAATACAACACCACGCAACATAGAATCAGCATTCAGCTCCACGTCACACAATCCTAGCCTTTGTGTACCATGTATTCTATAGCGGCCAGGCCTCAATTGGAAGTGCAATGCTAAGAACTTTTGGATTGCCCTTTTGAAACTTTTGCATTCCACACGTTGCATTTTCAAAAGTTGTTTTTCTTTGTGAATCATTAATATTTTGGAAAAAAACGTATTTTTGTACAAAAATATAAATAATTATATAAATATAAATATTTTTATTTTTATACATATATCAGAAAACTTAATATCAAAAATATTAAAAACTACTATCGATTAACAACTATTGGTATATTATCGGTACGATGTTAGTATAGTATTTAACTTATAAAAAATGGTACAACATTGATATACAATTGATATAATATTAATATAATATTTAGCTTATAAATAATAGTATAACTTTGATATACTGTCAGTATACACTGGTATAGAATTAGTATATAGTGCTAAAAATTAATAATATATGGTATACAGTTAGTATACAATGCTGAAAAAGAATTGGTATACATTGATATACAATGCTAGAAAAACATTAATATATGATATACAACGCTGAAAAAACCTTGGTATACAGTGCTAGAAAATCATTGGTATATAATGCTGAAAAAACTTTAGTATACATTGGTATACGATGATAGAAAAATATTGGTATATGGTATATGGTTTGTTTCCAATACTGAAAAATATTAGTATATGGCATACAGTGCTGAAAAAATATTTAGTATATGGTATACAGTTTTGAAAAAATATTTAGTATATGGTATATAGTTGATATACAATACTAAAAAAACATATGCTATCCACAGTTGGTATATAGTGTTGAAAAAACATTGCTATATACACAGTTGGTTTATAGCATTTGGGATTAACCTTTTAGAAACTCGACTCTTTCCACCAAGTCCAATTAAATTACATTAGGTTTGGCTAGCTCAGGAAGGCGTCAAGGACGCCCTTAGATTGCCAGGTCGAATCCTACGTTGGATTTTGTAAAAGATAAAAGGAAAATATTAAATTGAGTAAAATACATCTATGAACTTTATAATTATTAAATAAATAAAATATTTATAAAAATATAACTTATATATATATATCAGATAAACTACTTGCATGGATATTCACGAAGTTTGCATTGGATACGTGTAATCTGCGAAAAACTCGTCTTTATATCCGATAGGATTGCGAAGAATCGTTATGATTATTAATTATCTGTAGTAATAATAATAACAATTTTCGGATTTTAGGAGTTTAGTTTCATCAGGGTAATCTGTTACTTCACCTATATATACAATTGAACAACACCCATTAAGTCAATTAATTATTTGGTTCGATTCTTCTTCATTTTTTATGAGTTTTTGTGCTGGTGCTTGGAAAGATGGGCGGGTCTCGAGTAGAAGAATCAGTGATTCTGATTAGTTTATTGAGTTTGATTTTCTGTTTGTCATCATCATCATCAGCTCTTGATGTTTCACACGATGGAAGAGCCATCACCATTAATGGCCAACGCCGTGTTCTCATCTCTGGTTCTATCCACTATCCTCGCAGCACTCCACAGGTAAGTAGTTAATTAATGAATTAATTAAGTCTCTGATTAATTTATTTGACGATATGTATGTACATGTTAATTGCATGAGAGATTAATTTGATAAATTTATTGATTGAATGTTAATGTTGTTTGATTTCTTGGTGGGCTTTTTCAGATGTGGCCGGATTTGATTCAGAAGGCTAAAGAAGGTGGTCTTGATGCCATTGAGACTTACGTTTTCTGGAATGCCCATGAGCCACAGCGTCGCCAGGTTTTATTTATTTATTTATTTATTTTTTGTTTTTGAATTTTCTTTTCCAAATAATCATGTCTAATTAATATATATATAATTTTAATTGATTTCTGTCTTTTTTTTTTTTTTTTTCAGTATGATTTTTCTGCCAACCTAGACCTTATTAGGTTTTTGAAGACGGTTGAAGATGCTGGTTTATATGCTGTTCTTCGTATTGGACCATACGTTTGTGCTGAATGGAATTATGGGTATTGGGTTTATTTGAATTTTCATGAATTAATTTAGATATATTTATATACTTATTTTGAATTTGGTGGTATTGTTATTAGAGGATTTCCTGTGTGGCTACACAATATGCAAGGGATGGAGATAAGGACCAACAATAATGTTTTTAAGGTTATGATTTGGATATTGAATCTTTCTATTGTTTCATAAAATTAATTTATATTAATGGGCAACTAATGTCCTTTAATAATTATTCAGAATGAGATGCAAAACTTTACAACCTTGATAGTAGACATGGTGAAGAAGGAAAAGCTTTTTGCTTCACAAGGTGGCCCTATCATCTTAGCTCAGGTATTTAGTTATTTTTCAACTTCTTCTCTTTTTTATTTTTATTTTTTGCATTTTTTTCCCTCTACAGGGTAAGGACGATGTAAATAGATTGTTAATAATTTCATAAATATTGAAATAATAATAATTTATAGATGCATGTGTTGTACATAAATTAAAAAGTTCAATAATCGTATACAAAAAAAAGTTTTTTTATGTGAAAAATTAAACAAAAAAAGAAAATTATTGGATGAGTTGAATATTTTTTAGCATAAGAAATCAAGCGCAATTTCTATTAAAAAAAAGAAAAAAGAAAAAAAGATGATTTGAGCTTTTTTAGGATGTCCAAAAAAATTGTTTTTTTTTCTTATTTTTAAAATAAAAGAGGAAGAAGATGGTGATAGTTACATATATAATAATAGGTGAACATTTTGTATAAATAATTCTTTAACATCGGATTAGTATCTAAAAATATTTTTAATTTCTTGATTTTTTTTACTTTTTATTTTAACATTTAAAAAAGAGGGGCAATTTTGAGTTTTGAAGAAAAAAATAGTTCATAATAAATTAATATGTATTTGTTCTATATTTCATATGTATTATATATTTTTTAATTATTCTTTCTAATGTATATATAGATTGAGAACGAGTATGGCAATGTGATTTCATCTTATGGAGATGCTGGAAAAGAGTATCTGAACTGGTGCGCCAACATGGCTGTATCTTTGGACGTTGGTGTCCCATGGATTATGTGCCAAGAAAGTGATGCCCCTCAGCCTATGGTAAATATATATATATATATATATATATATATATATATTCCTTAAATTCCCTTTTGTTCTATAATTTTTATATACTTTTACATATAACAAGCTACTTTTATTTGTGTATCATTCTTGAATTAGCTCAATACTTGCAATGGTTGGTACTGTGATCAATTTGAGCCCAACAATCCGGACACCCCTAAGATGTGGACTGAGAATTGGACTGGCTGGTTAGTTTGAAATTATTATTATTATTATTGATTAATTAATTAATTATTTCATTAATTAATTTCTAATCACAATATGGGGTATTCGCCAATTCAGGTTTAAGGATTGGGGTGGTCAAGACCCTCACCGAACCGCTGAAGATGTTGCATTTGCTGTTGCTCGTTTCTTCCAACTTGGTGGTACCTTCCAAAATTATTACATGGTAATAGTTATACATTAATCTCATATATATATATATATATATAATATGATAATAGAATCTTATATTCCTTAAATCATTGAAATATCTTTAAGTTTTTTCTCCCAAGATATTAGTTTTTTTTTTAATTATTTGTTTACTGAATAATGGTTATATATTTTGGTGATTACAGTATCATGGAGGGACTAACTTTGGTCGATATGCCGGAGGTCCATACATTGCTACCACTTATGATTATGATGCACCTCTTGATGAATTTGGTAAGTTAATAAATTTATTAATTCTTAAAGTATTTTTGTTTTAGTTTAATATTTTAAATTAATTAAGTAATTAATATTTTTATAATTTTGATGTTCTCAAGGTAACTTGAATCAACCAAAATGGGGCCATTTGAAGGAACTCCATCACCAACTTAAATCAATGGAGAAGGTTTTGACTTATGGTGATGCATCTACAATTGATTATGGAAATATGGTCTCGGTAGGTGTTTCTGGTTGTATTTTAATTTATTTGTGTGTGCTAATTAATAGCTTAATTAATTAACTAATTAATTAAAATTGATTTGTGCATGTAAATCATGTATTTATTGTATGGTTCATTAAATTATTTTGATTAGGCTACACTTTACTCTTACAATGGAACTACAAGCTGCTTTTTTGGCAATGCAAATGAGACAACCGATGCTACTATTAACTTCCAAGGCAACGAATACACAGTGCCTGCTTGGTCTGTTAGCATTCTTCCCGATTGCAACACTGAAACTTATAACACTGCCAAGGTAACTCTTATTTTCTGACTTTTTTTTTTCTCTAACAGAAAAACTTATATAAATAAAAAAAGGAAAAAAAAAAGATATATATAATACAGTTCTGTCTGATTTTTATTATTTTGTAGTTAATGAGAAATTATTTTTTTAATTACCCTTTATATGTAAGTAATTGAAATTAATTATGTTTATTTTTCTGCAGGTGAACACTCAAACCTCTGTGCTTGTGAAGAAGGCAAATCAAGCAGAAGATGAACCGGCTGCTCTCAGTTGGTCATGGAGGCCTGAGCACGTAAAGGATACTGTAAATAATGGTTTGGGCGATGTTGATGCTAACCAACTTATAGAACAGAAGGCAGCAACCAATGACTCTAGTGATTACTTGTGGTACATGACAAGGTATTCATTAATTTTTTTTTTCCTGATTTCACTTTTAAATTTTTATTAGTTTTCCCTTCTGACACTTGCCTATGATTATTGCATTAATTATAATAATTAATTAATGTCATTAATAATTAATTAATGATATATTGTGGGCTTTCAGTGTCAATCTTGATAAAGACGATCTTATTTTGGGTGATGGCATTACTTTGAGAGTGAATACAAGTGGTCATGTTCTTCATGCTTTCTTGAATGGCCAACACCTTGGTAATTTTCTCTTCATTTTTTTAAAATGAGAGAACCAATCTTTTTAAAAATAAAATATTAATAGTTTCCATATTAATTATTTGCATTATATTACAGGATCCCAATGGGCACAAGGTGGAGAGTTTGCTTTTGTCTTTGAGCAGAAAGTTCAGATGAATGAAGGGAAGAATCAATTGACTTTGCTTAGTGCCACTGTTGGATTGAAGGTATTTAAAATTTAATTCATATAACTAAAAAAGCATTGGCTAATTAAGACATAAAACCTATATATATATATATATATATATATTAGATTTCTGTAACGAAATTATAAAACTAATTAATGATTCTAACTTTATTATTATTTTTTAATTTGTAGAACTATGGTGCGATGTTTGATGTGATCCCACTAGGGATAGCTGGTGTCCAATTAATAAGAGAACTAAATGACGAATATATTATAAAGGACTTGTCATCTAGCAAATGGTCCTACAAGGTTGGTTTGCATGGAGAGGAGAAACAACTCTACAATGTTGCATCTCCTCATGCATCAAAATGGCTATCAGACTCTCTTCCGACCAACAGGATGATGACTTGGTACAAGGTAAACACATTTAATTATATTTCATATATATATATGATTTAAGTTTAGTTTTAGTTATTGACATTAGATTTAATCATATATCATGTATCTATTATCTAGTAACGCCTACTAAAATGCTTTGTTATGTATTTATTTTTGGTAGACTACCTTCAAGGCTCCTCTAGGAAATGACCCAGTTGTGGTTGATTTACAAGGAATGGGAAAGGGTCATGCTTGGATCAATGGCAAGAGCATTGGTCGATTCTGGCCTTCCTTCCTTGCAGATGAAGAAGGCTGCAGTGTCACTTGCGATTATCGTGGCCCCTACAGTGACAGTAAATGTAAAACCAATTGTGGTGGATCTTCTCAAAGATGGTAACTAAAACCAAATAATCTTATATTTTTCTTGTTCATTATACATAGCTAGGAAGTCGTATTTTGATTATACAAAATTATACGAATGATTGATCTTAATTACTTGTTCTATACACTACGATAGGTACCATGTCCCAAGATCATTTCTTCGCGATGATATGAACACGCTGGTCTTGTTTGAAGAATTTGGAGGCAACCCTTCTCAGGTGAACTTTAGGACTACTGTTGTAGACACAGTTTGTGGCAATGCATATGAGGGTCACAACTTGGAGCTTTCATGCCATGGCAATGGCCGAACCATCTCGGCCATCGAATTTGCTAGCTTTGGAGATCCGCAAGGATCTTGTGGAGCTTTTGCTGAAGGTAGCTGTGGTTCTGATTCTGTTATGTCAGTATTGGAACAAAAATGCCTTGGTCAAGAAAGTTGCTCTATTGATGTATCAGATGAAGGCTTAGGATCAACTAACTGCAGTGGCATTACCAAGAAGCTGGGGGTTCAAGTCAAGTGCCAGTAGTAAATTTTCTTTATCTAGTATTTTTCTTAAATCTAGGAGATCAACGTTTTGTTGATAGTGTCCTTTTTCTAGGGTTTTAATTTGTTGATAGTAGGGTAGTAAAGAGTTAGATGTAAAGATGTTATTTTTGGTCTTAGTAAGATGATAAATAATAAATAAAAGAATTTAATTATTTCAGTTTTAATATCTAATTGTATAACAATTTCTAAATCTAAAATAATTGAAAACAATGACTTAAACTAGTTTAAAGACTCACACGTATTCATAATAATTAATAATATTATAACTATAGAAAATTTTATTGTAATAGTCTTTTTAGGGTTTTCTTTAAATATATAATTTAAATTTACTTTTACATTATTAATTAGTAAAACGTTGATGTAAAATTTAAGTTGCAATAGTAAAATTAATTAGATGGAAAAACAATATAAGACAAAATATTAAAGTGAAAGTATGTTAATCAAAATATCATATCATACTCTCCACAATATATATTCTTGAACACACACATGCACAAATGTGTATACATAATTAAGAATACGAAGAAAATGTATATATTTTATGTAACTATGTATATATATATAAAATGTATTTTTATTATTTTAGTAATTAAAAGTATATAAATTCAATTGTGTTAGGATTCTCTCAATTGGCAATGTTTGGTGCACATCAGTTTCCTGTCTCTTGCAATAATCAAATCGGTATTAAGAAGGTTATCTTTCCTATTTTTGGCAAAACAGAATGTTTTGAAAAACTGAATTATTTCCTACTATAAATAAACTAAATCTAATCATGAAAGATTGTAGGATTGGATTTCTGTTTCTGCTTTAAATTCGAATTCTTTCCATGTTGCTCGCTAAGATTTTAAGACTGGATTTCCGTTTCTGTTTTTGATTCAAATCCTTTCTATTCTGCTACTTGATTTCAGGATTGGATTTCCAATTTGAATTCTTTCCAATCACTTAACGTGATCATGAGCTCAACGGATTTAAAGAATGTTTCTTTTAACAGCTCCACATTTGACATTTTAAGAATGTGATTTTAAAATGCCTTTCGCTGAAACCAGAGAAACTGGAAGAATTTTTCAAACAGGTCGAGCATTGTATTCCCCATATGAAAAGATCTTGAGCACATGGAAGTTCCTTCACGATTCTGCATCCGTTCTGGAAAGTTCTCTGGCTATCCGCAAGACTGTCGCAACAGAAGATGCAACAGGCTATCCGACAGTCTGCCCAGAAGGATTTCCAGGATCTGCGTCACAAATGGAAAGATTGTTCGCTGCTGTCTATTTAGACCTGCCTCGTCTGATGTCAGAAGAAGACGATGAAAACTTCATGAGTGTTATCTATTCAGTATTATGAAAATTATTGTACACTGTTCTTTTATGTGTGAGTGATTTAGAGAATAACAGTACTTTGTTGTAGCAATCACAGTAGGGACTGTTGAAGATTGCTGAATAACTAGCATATCGTTAGGAGTGTTGCTGTTTGTCTGTCACTTCTCTGAGAAGAAGTGTTGTGTCTTCATTGTAAGATTATTCATCTGTTAGTGGATTCTTGAACTGGGCGTGGCCTCGCAAACGTAGGCTGTTGAGCTGAACTGCGTTACCATATCGTGTGTCACCTCTATCTCCTTTTTGGGATTGTTACTTTTTGTTGCAACTGTGGTGTTTCGTTGACTCTGAAATTTCAATTGGTATCAGAGCGGGTCACCTCTTATTCAGAAGCCTTTAATCAGGCTGGTGAGATCCTAAGGTCAAAATGAGTCACATATCCAATGAGAAACATCAACTCAAAGAAGGAGGATCAATTTCTAGACCTCCACTTCTTGATGAAGGTAATTACACTTACTGGAAGACCAAGATGCATATCTTCATTCAATCTCTTGACGAATCCGCTTGGAGGGCTGTTGAAGATGGCTGGTTTCCTCCTATATCAGATCACAGTTCTGGCATCAAACCAAAATCCGAGTGGTCTGAAGAAGATAAGAGACTGCAGCAAGCCAATTCTAAGGCACTCAACTCCATCTTTAATGCAGTTGATATTGATCAGTTCAAACTCATTGCAACATGTGAATCTGCAAAAGAAGCATGGGACACTTTAGAAACTACATATGAAGGTACAAATGTTGTTCGTATCTCAAAACTTCAATTACTAACCTCTCAGTTTTAACTCCTGAAAATGGAAGAACATGAAAGCATATCCAGTTTAAATGGAAAGTTGCGAGATATTGCAAATCAAGCCTTCTTACTAGGAGAAAGATATTCTGATGAAAAACTAGTAAGAAAAGTTTTGAGGTCTCTTCCATCAAAGTCCGCAGCCAAGGTAGCAACAATTGAAGAAGCAAAAGATCTTACAAAAATCCGTCTGGACGAGCTTATGGGATCTCTGCAAACTTATGAAATGAGTCTTCCGATCCAAAAACCTGAAAAAGGTTTTGCTTTACAACCTGAAGTCAATCCTCTCTCAATGGAGGACGAGTTCGCTTTAATCACCAAAAATTTCAATAAATTTCTCAAGAAATACAGAAAATCGAATGTACCTTCAAAAGGCAGAACTGACAACAGAACGTTTTCCAAAGAGGCGTCCTCTTCTGAAAATCGGTTCAAGAATACCAAATGCCATGAGTGTGGGGGAATAGGACACATTCAGATTGAATGTGCCAACACTCTCAAAAAGAAGTCTATGACTGCCACATGGAGCGATGAATCTGACTTCAGTCAGGATGAAGGAGATTCATCCTCAAACAACTTCATAGCTTTCGCAGCACCTATCTCTCGGTCACCCCCTGCGTACCTTGGGACTAATGTGTCCACTGAATCTGAAAGTGAAGATGAGGTAAGCTCTGAGAATTTTCGAAGCACTTATGAACTAATGTATAACAAATGGTTACAGGGAACCTCACAGATCAAAAACTTACAAGATCAGGTCCTAGCACTAAAAACTTCAGTCAATGCACAGGAAGGAGTTATCAAAGAAAAGGACAAGAAAATCAAAGAACTTTCAGACAAACTTGCAGATGCTGATAAAACCCTTCAACGTCTAAACTCAGGAAAAGCTAAACTAACAGA
>JAJIYU010016941.1:0-11929 GCA_030144865.1 Tinospora cordifolia | reverse complement strand
TCCACGTACCGACGCGATGATAGGGGCGGGGATAGACGTCATCGTGTGTGTTCCACCCCCCGACCCGGCTTGCCGGTTTCTTTTTATTTGATTGATGATTTTGAACTGGGACTCTAAAAAGTGATCCCACTTGATGGATAGATAGGGGGTTTGAGTTTCCAAGAGTGATTCTCTCTCCCCACGATGTGGAACACAGAGATTAAACTCTTTCGGTCTGAATGTCGTCTCTCTCTCTTTTTTTTTATCTTTTCTTTTTTTTTCTGGGTAGATAATGGTATGTAAAAGTGGGAGGTAATGAGCCAATTATGATATTCCTATAGGTTATTCTCTACCACTTATACAAGAAATGTTGCACACGTTGTAATGAAGGAAAAGTGGAGAAGAGCTTTTGACTTGATTACCCTAATTTTTTAAATTATACAAATGCCCCTTATTTAAAAATATTGACTCTCATGTAATAGTTTTGTATAGTTAGCATTCAGTTGGACACCACCTAGGTATGTTGGCACCATGCAAGGTGGGTGATGTGTGAAGGTATCTTTAGCGAAGACGCCTTCATTTAGAAAAAAAATTTAAACTAAGGGAAGGGATCTTCGTTGAAGATGCCTTGAATTGGAGGTTTTTTTTTTGAAGTGAAGATGCAATAAAATCTTTTTGAATTAATTTTTTTTTAATATCTAGTGAAGACATCTTCAGTTTCACTTGAATTAAAAAAAACAAAAATTAAATAGGTGAAGACATCTTCACTTTATATTATATTTTTGTTCTAAGGTGAACAACCTTTCAGGTGAAGACAAAAAATTTCCAAAGTGAAGATACAATAAAATCTTTTTTAATTTAGAAAAAAATTATTTTAGGTTTTTCTATAGCATCTTATTCTGTAGACTTCTCATTCGACTTCAAATTTTCTATACTAAAAGGTTGGGCAAGATCCTTGTTTTCAGATTTTAAGAAACCATTTTTTACCCCATTCTTAAATTCAGAACCAAAGCTTTTCAATTTTTATTACTTGAATTCTCAAAAACTCTATTGCAAGAATGGTTATTTAAAAAAAAAATTCTTAGTGAAAGCGTCTTCAATAAAAATGCCTTCATTAAGAAATTAAAAGAAAACTAAAAACCCATCGCAAGGGCTTCTTGGGCAAAATAATAAGGGTTTTTGGTCAAAGTTGCATGGGTTTTTAGTCAAAGTCGCATGGGCTTCTACGCAAAATAATATTTTTTTAAACTCAAAGTGAAGGTGTATTCAATGAATACGCCTTCACTTTGAAGTAGAAATTTTTTTTTAGTCTTAAAAGTAAAGACAGGTATAAATTTCTTTTTTTTTTAGTTGGGGTAGAATTTTTTTTCTTGAGTAGATTTTTTTTTTCAGTCTGCCTCCACTTTGAGGTAGAGATTTTTTTTTCTTAAGTATCTGCCTTCACTTTGAGACTGAAAAAAAAAAAAAAACACTTTCACTTTCAATCTCAAATGAAGACCTAATTTATTATTTTTTATAAAGATTAATTTGATAAAATAAATTTTTTATGAAGACAAATTTATTATTCACTGCCTGTGCCTTCATTAAAATGAAAGAAAAAAACCTCTTTATAAAGAAAAAAGAAAGAAATTATTTTTTTTAGCTTTCTATTAAAAAAAATACTTTCACTTTGAGATTAATGAATACATGTTCCCTAAAAAAAGGAAAAAAATGAACCCTTTACAAGGAAAAAAATGAATTGAAGTACTGAAGAGGTCATCATTTGGTAAACAAAAAAATTCAATGCAAAATGAAACAAAATATTGCCTTCATTAAAAAGAAAAATTTTATATTCAAATGAAATAAGGGAATGAAGATGCCTTAAACTTTTAAAAATTATAAGCAAACGAATTAAATACTAAAGATGCCATGATTTGAAAAAAAAAATTTAACACCAAATGAAATCAAATACTGAAGATGCTTTCACTTAGGAAATGATTTTTTCCACGGGCGTCTCTGCTTCACTTATGAAATTTTGAAGACTGAAGGCACTTTAATTTGAAAAAGAAAATATTAAAACCAAAAGAAAATATGTACTACTGTCTTCATTTGAAACAAAAAATTGATAAGGAAATGAATTTAAGTATTGAAGACACCATAATTTGATTGAGAAAAATTTAATACCAAATGAAATTAAATTCAGAAGATGCCTTTATTTTATTTAATACAAAATTTATAGCCATAGAAGTTGAATTCCAAAAAATGCACGAACTTCAAAATTTTTCAAATTCCTAAAATTAATTACTAAACTTGAAAATGCACATTATTACAAGATTTCGCGGCTCAATTTCATTGCCAAGTGAAATTAGTTATGAAATTTTGATTTGAACAGTCAACAAATATCGCTCGACTAAATAAAACTTGTTTGTTTTCTTTTCCTTTCAGACTTCGTAGAGGCATTTAGATTAATTGTTTGAAAAAAAAATAACGAGTGATTTAATCAACACCTATAAAAATATAAAACTAAAAGGTTACATGTAATTTGTGATATAAAAAACCAAAAGATGATAAAAAAAAAATAGAAACCTACGAAATGATACTAAGTTGCCTTTCACGAACAAATGTGTCCACCCACAAATCAAACATCATACCAACTGCACAACTTAATTTATCAAGATTAAGAAAATTTCCACTTCTACCACTACAACAAGAAAAAAGAAACATACTACTAATATAACAAGAAAAATTATAATAGTACATAAGACAACCCAAAATATGTGAACAGGATATCATTCGGTGCCTTGCGAGCTACCTCGTTCTTCTTACTTTCACTTCCTTTTTTCACCTATATGTAAAAATAAAACCAGATCAAGAGGCAGTTATTATTATTTTTTTTTTTACAGTAACTGAAGAACTTAAAATGAACCTTCACATGTTAAAAATGAGCTTTCACCTGTATTTTATTTCTAGTAACAAAAAACAAAAAAAGAAAAAAAAATAAAATGAAGGCAATAACAAATGAAGCTTAATCTTCGAACAATGTAGCTTCACCTTTGAACCCAAGCAATTTGAATGACGATACTTCAATCCTACAAATTGCAAAGTCATATTCAATAGAAATTGAGATAACGCTTCTTGTTGCTAATAAAAAAAAGTCTAGTTGATGCTTCTAAAGCACAAAAATTATTATCTCAATTGATTCCAAAGAAAATGGGGTTTATTTAAGGTTCAAGTAGAATAGGGAGAAAAAAAAGAAGAAGAAGAAGATAGTATGAATCTTATTGCCTTTTAAAACTTCTGCCTTGCGAACTACCTCATTCTTCTTGCTTTCACTCTTTTTTTCCCCTGTATGTAGAAGCAAAACCCGATCAAGAGGCGGTTATTTTTTTACAGCAACTAAAGAAGTTAAAATGAACATTTGTGTATAAAAAATGAGCTTTTACCTGTCTTCGCCTGTATTTGATTTTCCTAGCAACCAAAAACAAAACCAAAAAAAAAAAAAGAAAAGAAAAAACAAGTCCAAAAAATGGGTAGTTTGTTTTACAACAATTGTAAAAGGCAACATCAAAGAGAGAAGCTTTTTATTAATAGTACAAGCCAACGCTCAATCTCTCAATAGGTTTGAAACGAAAAAAATACACCATGAAGACGCCTTCGATTTTAAATCAAAATAATAAACTTTTTCGTTAAACCAAGATTAGACAACTTCCAAGAAACAATTGCAACAAAATTATCGTTTTATATTGAATCGATGATCCGCGCTTGTTCTACAGTTGATTGGCTAGGCTTAATAAATGAAGGTCACAAGAAATGTTTGGGGCAAGCCCAACTTTAAAATTTGGGGATTCAGACCATGCTGTTTCACCTCAAGAAGAAGACGCAAAGGGGTGCTTGTTTTGTAGTTGATTGGCTATGATTCTTAAGGAAGGATCACAAAAAACATAAAGGGCAAAGAAGACTTCAAAATTTGGATAGATCCGTGCAGTTTTGCCTTAATAAGAAGATGCAAGACGCAGGAATGTTTTTACAAGATGTTGGTATTTTTATAAGAAGGGAGAGGTGTTTTTCATAATAAGTGTCATTAGGGGTGTTTTTATAAGAAGTGTCATCAGTTAAGATGCCTTTGTAATACCCCAATTTTCAACCGGACCTCCGCTCACGTGTGAATCGTCATCCGATGAAAATCGAGATGCTACTTGAAAATTTCATTCTGTCAAAATCTTTTTCTTCAAAATTAAACTCATAACAATTGGTTCTCGAGTCAATGTTTGGGTAAATGTTTTATACAAAACGAAAGATCAAATTTCTTCCTCAATACATTGACCAGATTTCTCAAGGTAAATCATTAGCAATGCAGCGGAATAACTTTAAAAATTATCATTGAAACCAAGGTTGTTATACTAGAAAAGTCATTTAAAGATAAAACAAACTAAAATTAAAACTAACGTGAATACATCAAAATAATCCAGTAAAATACATGAAACATGACCTCTAGATCTCCAATCCCGAATAGTCTTCCCATGAGATTATCAATCAATGGTGAGAGTCTTCGGACATTGGTTATAGAAATCTACATCCATATGTGCCTGAAAAATAAAGTGGGAGTGAGCTTGAAAGCCTAGTGGATCGTTTCTACACATCACATACATTATACAGACCCAATCCAAAATATTACAAGCACTTTCAAAAATTAGGCGTTTCAAACATTCATTTAGTTTTTAGTCGAAGTCTAAGACCAAAAGAGGGTTGAGATGCCTCTCGGTATTCCCTGTGATCTAATGTAATCGTAATCATAGAGGCCTCAGGCACTAGTACCATCTAAAATCAGTCATATCTCAGTATCACAGCCTAAGAGAGAGTACTTATCATGAATCGTAGACTTCGAGCTGTCACAGGTAGCTCCGGGTGGGAATACTTACGGTCCGTTTTACGGCTCGACAATCGCACCGGCACGTGGATTCTTAATGAACTATCGTCTTATTTTAGTTTACAACAGTCTCAATCACATCAAGCATCACACAATACACCAGAAAAATAATTCAAACTATGCATGGAAGTTAACATGATAAGATGCACGAGTAAACAATAAGATCTAGATGCATATGTTCCTAGTCATGCATGCCATATTTGAGTAAATCCAAATGCAAGATTATGTTATGAACTAATTACGCATGGGTTAAATAATTCATCATACATCACACATCATTCACATGAGTCAAACAATTTCAATTAATTTCCTAATAAAATTCTAATAACCTAGAACTATTTAATCAAATGTTTTAAATCTTAAATCCATATAATACATATGAGCAAGAAAGTCACGCCCACCTGATCTTGCCAATCTTCAAGGCTCCTTGCTTTCCTTCGAGTAATCTCGTACTATAAAATGTACAAACATGAAATTTAACACTTAATAATTAATTCTAAATTTAAATGATTTTTAATTTAATTAGGAAGTCTAAATATCAATTTTCACTAATTTAATATTATTCTTAATTTCTAGATTTTTGTATATTCTAATTAATTTAATTTCTCAGTTCTTTGAATCTCCTTAATTTAAATTTAAAACTTTAATAATTTACTTGTAAGCTTATTCATAAAATTAGATTTCTAATAATTGAATATTCGTAATTTAAATAATTTATTAATATCATAATTAATTTAATTACGAACAAAGTAAGACTTCTAAAGGTCACATGTTTAGTTTCAGGGCCTAAAGTTTTATTATTTTTTTAAAGTTCATTTTCCATGTTTTCAACTAATTTAAATTATTAATCTTGAACTTCTAATATTAAATAAAACTATTAATATGTTGGGAAAACTATTTTATTATTATTATTATTATTATTATTATTATTATTATTACTATTATTATTATTATTTTAATTTTTAATTTTTTTAATTAATCTGCATATTTAATAATTTAGAAATAATCTCATATAAAATTTATTTTATTTAAATTATTAAATAATTTTTCTAAACTAGTTTTTACCGTTGATTTATTAAATTTCTATTTGCCCCTAATTTCTAAATTTCTAATTTTATTTTGTTTTCCTATCTAAAATCATTTAAAATAATTTCATACTATCTAAGATTAAAATTATAGATTTTACCTCGCGTCATCTTATTCACACAAAAGATGCCAATGAAAAACTCTTTGTTGTATGTCGTTCTTTGCGTGTCCAAAATCCAATATCCTTACTCCACCAACCTCATCACGTTCATCACCCCGTCATTCTTCAAGGCTATTAGGACCCTGCAGCCATCAGCATCTGCACAACCATTAGCACCAGTACAGCCACAGGTGCAGTCGCAGTTACTGACAAAGCCACTAGCACAGGCTTAGCCTCAGGCACATCAGGGGTCTACATCCATGGAGGCAGTGTCACAGAGTCGATCAGCCGGTTTTGACAGGGAGCAGAAGGATCTTTTGGTTGAGTTCCAGAAGTTGCGTCCCAGTACATTCAAGGGGACATGTGATTACATGCTAGCAGACAGGTGGTTCTCTGAGATGATTAAGCACCTGGACGCTATGGGGGCAGTTGGGCCCAGGAGAGTGGCACTTGCTGTGCAACAGTTTATAGGACTAGCCTACCATTGGTGGGAGATGATTGTAGCCGATTCCACTATTGATCAGTTAGCCATGTCATGGGAGGACTTTAAGATTCGATTTTATAATAAGTTTTTCTTCACGATGAGAAAGAAGCAGCGTAGTCAGAGTTGGCCCGACTGGCACAGAGAGGTATGACTGTTACAGAGTATGAGTAGAGGTTCACAAAGTTATATAGATTTGCCCCTACTTTGTTCGCAGATAAGCAGTCCAGGGTGGGTCGTTTTGTTGAGGGATTGAGGATTGATATCCAAAAGATCGTGGCACTATTTAAGCTGATGACCTTATTAGATGCAGTAGAGAGAACGCAGATGGTTGAGAGGGACCTGGACGTTGAGCAGACACTAAGGGGTAGGAAGAGGACACGGTCAGACCAGTCTGCAGGACCTTTATAGGTGAAGTCGAGTGGTTAGGGGGCACAAAGAGCACCTCAGGCTCAGAGATAGGCACAGACCTGGGGTAGATGGCAGAGATAGCCACCTCATCCAGACCAGCTTATAGATCCACAGAGAGAGGAGGCAAAGAGGAAGGGGTTGTGTTATTCATGCCATCAGGAGGGACACGTAGCTAGATATTGCCCTGTTAGAGCAGTGACTCTTGCACCACAACCACGACCACAGACGCGTTCTCAGACAGGTCAGCCACACCAGCAGCAGCAGACTCAGGCTCGCTTGTACGTAGCCGACAGCCAGACAGATCCCACCCCAGCGGTGGAAGGTACATTTTTGTTGTTTGGCGTTGCTGTGCAGGTGTTATTTGATTCTGGCGCTATTAGATTTTTTTATATCAGAGGATGTAGTGATAAGTTACAATTGGTGACGAGTCCTTTGACTAAGTCCTTGGAAGTGCTTACGCCGATTGGCAATACTGTGAGTTCGAAGAAGTTGTGTAGGTGTGAACTCACATTTAGAGATTGGCTGATTTCAACAAATCTTTGTATGCTACATTTTAGCGGCTACGATGTGATGCTGGGGATGAACTGGTTGACCCAGTATCAAGCACAGATTGATTGCCAGAGACGGAGAGTTACCATCAGGTTGCCATCTGGTGAGTTGCTCAGGATTGATGGGAACGTACAGAGGTTGCCGAGGAGTCCTATTTTAGCTCTTTTGTATGCTATTAAGTAGAAAGAAGATTTCAGGCAGCTATTAGCGGAGGAGGATTGTAACACCCCAATTTTTAGCCGGACTTCCGTTCACGTGTTACCTCACGTGTGGATCGTTGCCTTTTGAAAATCGAAATGCTACTAAAATTTCTCTTCTGTCAAAAATTCTTTCTCTTTAAAAGTAAACTCATAACAATGTGTTTGCAAGTCAATGTCTAGATAGATGTTTCATACAAATAAAAGGTCAAGATAATTTCTCAATACATTTACCAGATTTCACAATACGATTTATAAATAATGCAGTGGAATTACTTGAAAAACTACTATTAAAACCAAAATTGATAAACAAGAAAAGTCCTTTAAAGATAAAATAACTAAAGTTAAAACCACAGTAAATACATTTTAACAATCCAATATAAATAAATAAAAAATGACCTCAAAGTCTCATATCCTAGATGACCTCCCCATGAGGTGTCCAATAGAGAGTGCGAGTCTTCTGGCGTAGACTATTGTGTGCTACGTCCAAGTGTTCCTGAAAAATAGAATGGGAGTGAGCTCGAAAGCCTAGTGGATCGATCCTACACATCACATGCATTATACAGATCCAATCCAAAACATTACAACCATTTTCAAACATTAGGCATTCAAACACTCATTTGTTTTAGTCGGAGTTTAAGACCGAAGGAGGGTTGAAATGCCTCTCGGTATTGCCTGTGATCTAAATCAGAAAAAATCTCAGGTAATGCCTAAGGTCGGTTACCTGTTAGAGTCACAATCCAAGGGAGTGTACTTTTCGCGACTCATACCGTCTCCCAAAGACTTCGAGCTGTCATAGTCAACTTCGGTTGAGAATACCTACGATCCGCCTTATGGCTTGATAATCTCAAGTAGTAACATATAGGAAATGTCACCTCGATTCGCTTCAAGCTCAACAATCACACCGGTACGTGAATTCTTAATAAACCATCGTCTTATTTTAGTTTTATAAACAATCTCAAACATATCAAACATCATATAATACACTAGAGAATATAATTCAAACTATGCTTGCAAGTTAACATGATAGTATGCATGAGTAAACAATAAGGCCTAGATGCATATATTCCTAGTCATGTATGCCATATGTGAGTAAATCCATATGCAAGATTATGTCATGAACTAATTACGCATGGATTAACAATTCATCATACATTACACATCATTTATATAAGCCAAACAATTTCAATCAATTCCTAATAAAATTTTAATAACCTAGAACTATTCAATCAAATGCTTTGAATCTTAAATCCATATAATACATATGAGCAAGGAAGTCATGCCCACCTGATTTTGTTAGTCTTCAGGGCGACCTTGCTTTCTTTCAAGCTATTCGATATTCCAAAATTGTAAGAATTTGAAATTTAACGCTTAATAAAATTATTCTTAAGTCTAAATAATTTCTAAAATAATTATAAAATTTAGATATAAATTTTAACTAAATCTATTCGGGTCAAATAAGGCTTCTAATATTGAAGTAAAAATCATTCTTATTAATTTCTAAATTTTTAGTGTTTATTAAAATTCATGTTCAAAAAAACTTTTATGCTTATATTGTAGGAAAATAGTAATTCTTCAAATTTAGACCTTTAATTCAAAACTAAAACTCTCATAAGTAAATTTCAAGCTTTTATGATTTATTAACTTCTAAATAAATTATTTAGATTTGAATTAATAATTTAAAAATGTTAAGACTTAAATTTGAGCTCCCAGAAATAATTCTTTCATATTTAATAAATCAGATTACACTTAAATAAAATTCTTATATTTAAAGATTTAATTAATCTCCGAATTACTAATTTATCATCTAAAAATCTCTAAGTCACTATTTTCAGATATTTAAATCTAAATTATAGATTTCTTAAATTCTAAGTTTCCAAAAATAAAATTATTTTATCTTGAAACTTTTTTAAATGATTTAATTAATTTTTATTTAAATAAAAAGAATTTCTTTTTTCTTTTTTTTTACATTTATTATTTATATCTAGCTTTTAATTAAAGTTTTAATTTCTAATCTCCAAACTTTTTAATTTTTTAAACTTCGATATTTTTCAATTCCATATGCTTTTCTTTTTTTTTTTTTTTTTACTACTGAATATTCGATTTTTTTTTTTCGTTTTACGTATCTAAAATCAAAAGAAAAAATAACTTTTTAATTATCTAAAATTTAAAATTTAAAATTAAAATATTATATCTTTTCGTCGCGCTGACTACGCCAACCACGAAGTCATTGAAGATTTTCTTTCGCTCCATATCGCGCGTACGTCGTAGCGAAGCCCACAAATCAGGCCTGAATTTTTTTTCTTCAGATCTGAGATCACACCGAAATTTCTACACCAAATAGTATTCATTTCCTTCTTCACCGATTTATGCCCAACAAAAATCAAGTTTTTCCTTTCCTTGAGTCATGGCCAACAACCACAAGAAAAAATCAAAATTCAACACAATCAATTTACATTCATCTTCTTCATCTCCATCCCTAGAATGCAGTAGTAGTGGGATGCACGCTGCTACACAAAAATATAACAATCACGAATGTCGTTCTTCTTCAATTCCAGCTTCATGTTCCTCTTCTGTTACAGCCAGGACGCGCACACACACAAGCTGTCCATTTTTGTTCTTCACCTTTCCCCTGTTTTTTTTTTTTTTTTTTTTTTATCGTTACAACTCATTTCCAAATTCCAATCACACCCTACACAGCCAAAAACATCCACACAAACTAGCAAAAAACCCCAAGTTGCTCAAAATCCAGCTCTTTCTCTTCACGTTCAGCAAACACTCAATCTGTAATTTCTGGGTTTTTTTTTCCTCTTCATCCAGCGAGATCAATCACGTCCAGCAAGCATAATTTCACCAATCAGCTAAACGCCTTCTACTTTCTTCATTTACTCAAACCAAAAAAATCATAAACTCAAACCACATACATCAGAAATTCAACCCAGAAAAACAGAACATTCTCTCCTTCTATTTTCCTTTTTTTTTTTAACAACCAAAAACCAGAAAAATGAAGAATTTGCAGCTGTTTTTTTCTTCTCCAGTTTCAATCCACCCAAGTCGCCAAAAACCCAATGTAGCAAGCACAAATCACAACGACCTGTTCCTCTCTACTTTGCTCAAATCACACAACTGCGATTTTCTTTCTTCCGTTGTTCGGTAGCCGCAGCAACAACCAGCAGTTGCTGGTTTTACTCTTCTTCCAACACTGGTTGCCGTCCCTCTTCTTGCTTTATATCTCTTCTTCCTTTTTTCATCTGATTGTCACCCTCAAATCAACAAGATAAAATCACCTTCTTCAAATGTTTCGATTCGTCTACCACTTTCCAGCTTGGTCTTCATTGTTCTAGGGTTTTCAGAATTTTTTTTTTCATCCGTGGTTTGCTCTATTATTCAAGCTCTTCTTCTTTTTTTTTCTAAGCTTTTAATTAATTAATTTTTTTTTAAACTCTAAAATTTTTGGATTTTATTATTATTAATATTATTTTTACTTTCTTATTTTTTTCGATCAATTTTAATTTTCACTCTAATATCCATATTAAAATTAATTTCACTAGCAACTTAAATCAATCAATATTTCAATTTTTTTTCATCAGTGTTTGTATCAACAAATCCTTTAATATTCCTCTTTTTTTTTCTTTTTTTCTTTTTTTTTGATCAAATGATCCATTTTCATTTTAACTTCACTCGCGTCATAGCGTTCGCGCTCGCGCGAGTAAGCTATAAAATAATTTATTTTTTCAATACATAGTCTATATTTATATTTAAATAGAACATGATTCTAATTCATTTATTATTATTATAAATACATTATTTATTTATTTAGTCTTCTTTTTTTTCATATTTATATTTGCAAAACTCGTATTATTAATATTTTTCTAAAACCTAACAGTTCTAAAATCTACTTTATTATTATTATAATTTTTTCTCGTAAAAACTGTTGCTTATTTCATTTTTTATTTTTCCTTATGTTATTTTATTTTATTTTTTCATTTATTTTTTATAATTTATATTTTATTTTATATTTACGCACGACGTGTACACACTCGTAAAATTACGGGTGTTACAAGGATGCAGAAGGGACTAAGGAGATTCAGGGGATACTTGTGGTATGTGATTATTTAATACCCCAGAATTTTGTCAAAAAATTTAAAATAAATAAAATAAGTTGAATAAATTAATTTCAAAGATTTTAAAAAATTTTGGGTGCAAATGGTGGGTTGACA
>JAJIYU010016940.1:0-11930 GCA_030144865.1 Tinospora cordifolia | reverse complement strand
GTGTGTCGCTTGTAAAGTAACATGACCCAACCCGCCAATTGGTTAAGTCCACCGTCAAAACAATGGTGGTTATGTCCAAACTCAAGGAATGTGGGGGTTGGGGTGTTACAAAACATTCTAGCTTGGTTCTACCCACGGCCCTAGTTATGCCCCTAATTGGCATTCGGCTGTTGTTGCCTCCCCTGAAGACGACCGTTCTGACCTCCTCCCTGCTGTGATTGTTGCTGAGGTGCTTGAGCAAGTGTAGTTGGGCAATTCTTAGCAAGATGACCCTTCTGTCTACACACATAGCATAACCCTTGCCTCATGGCCTGCTCCTTAAACTCGTTCATGGTCTGCCCCTATTTCTATGGAGCTTTTCCAACATTCTTGCTTTTCTTCTGAGACCTGTGATCTCCTTCATTCCCAGGCCTTTTATTCTTTCCCTCAACCTTTGTTCAAGGTTGAGTTCTTGTTCTAGTGTTAGGGTTTTTTCTACAATAACTTTGTAAGTCTTTAGGCCTAGAGTCTTTACTATCTTTCGGATCTCCATCTTAAAACCCTGTGCAAATCGATTGGCCTTCCTTTTCTCTTCCTTGATTAGATCTGATGAGAATTTGGCTAGTTCAATGAACTTCCTTTCATATTCAGCTATAGTCATGTCCCTCTAATTCAATTGAACAAAGTCCTCTTGTAGCTTGCTCAAGGTCGCTTCCGGAAAGAACTTTTCATAAAAGATCTCTGTGAAGTTCTCCCAACTCGTAGCATCGACATCCGTATTAGTGTCCATCCTCCTCATACGCCACCAACTTCTGGCTAGTCCTTTAAAGTGGTGTGTGGCCAATGCTACCCGTCTCGACCTAGTTATCTTCAATACATTGAGAATTTCCTCCATCTCTTGGTACCAGTGGTCCGCCGAGATGCAATCTGAAGTCCCATCAAATGAAGGAGGATAGAGCTTTTGTAGCTTTATCATCATCTTCCTCTGTTTTCTCATCCTCCAAACCTACCTGAGCCCTCTGATGTTCAGGATCTTAGGGCACAGGTGCTGGCTGTTGAACCTGGATAGGTTCAGGTACTTGAGGCTGTGGAGCCACCTAAAAGGATTATCTGTGGAAGTGTCCTCAACAGTTGATCCAGCACCCTCTGCGACATTTAATTCATCATGGCCTCCATCCATGCCTCCATTCTAGCAAGCAATTCTTGTTCCCGTTGCTCAGTCTCATCAGAGGTGGTGGATCGGGTTGCGTACTTCCTTGCTCCAGCCATTTTCTACAATTTGAGTAGGTTGTCAATATTTGCCTCATCAAACGTTCATACTATCATGACTCTAAATTCATGTCTCTAGGTTCTCAATCTATTTAGTGGCCTAAAAGTTTTTTTTTTTAGGTTCTTTTCATGCATGGGTACAGGATTTGGTCTCAAAACAATTAAACATTACAGCATACACATTAGACAATCATACAATCAAGCTACCACAGCAAGGTTCCAAGCTTTCACCTAAGCTTTCAGGTTCAAGTTTCTCATACCACTCTACTCCTTCCACTTAGGCTTCCACCCAAAACAGAGCTGCACCCAAACAATTTCACAAATTGCTCAATAACTAAGGTTCCCAAGCCCACTATACTCCACCGTCCCATACCAACGAGCATAGAGAAATTTATTCTGCCAGAGTTACCGATCATTCACCACACATGGTCCATCATTCTCTAAGTCCAGGCTTCCTCCATACCCCCGAATTCCTATGCATCCCATCCTACATAGAAATTGAAAGATACAGAAGCTTCCCTATCTCGTGTCCTGATGAAATAATTTTCTATTTTCACACAAGTTTCAGTCTCTAACCTATGTCCTAAAGATGTATGCTTTTGATCTACTATGCCACGCATGGCTACACCCATGGTTTCAATCTGGTCGACTCACAACCTCTGTCAAGTCATGATACCACATTTGGCATCTTTTTTGACATCTAACTGGTTTCTTGCCCTAATTTTCCACTTCTGATTTTCTTTATATAGAAAGTAAGAGTGTTCTTCAACTCAGACCACTCATATAAACTGGTAGGACAACCTCCAGATTGGGTGGCGAGACCAAAGTCTACTTAGCAACCGCACTTTCTAAGGTAGGATAATGCACCTCCCTTTCAATCCTTAGCTTTACTTAGGACAAGGCTTACCTACTATCAGCTCAACTTGTAGTTTTTGTATCCGAACAAAATATTTCAAATCATATATTTCCTTTTCGAAAATACTTTCTAAAACATTTTTCAATTTCAAAAATAGAAGGTAAGGCATTAAAATTTCAATTCAGTTCAATATGAAACCCTATTTTGAGTTTTTAATTCTTGTCAAGCAACTAATGTTTGACTTTCTAATCCTTGCCTAATTAACACATGTTTAGGCTTGAATTTCTATTCTTTTTGCCTAAGGCACCTAGAGCCTAAGCTCTAATACCATCTTTGGTATCAGAGGAAACTTTATAATTTTTTTGCCCAGCAACTAGTGCTTGGGCTCTGATACCCCTTTGGTATCAGAGGAAACTTTCTAATTTTGGTCCAGCAACTAATGCCTAGGCTCTAATATCACCTTTGTAACACCCCAACCCCCAAGAGACAATTTTAAGTTCAACCACAAGGCGGGTTGGGTCCTATGTTACATTTACAAGTACACAACTTTTATCTCAATTCTTTTATTCTAACACTTATTGAAATACTCATAAATACACTTTCATTGAGTTTAAATTTCAATAAGATAATACAAGTGAATAAAGGAAAACTTCAAACCCTTTACTTATTAAATAAAGAAATACATTATTAAATTCATATAATCAAAAGAAAGAGCATATAACTCTAAAATTTAAAACAAAAATTCAGCGAAAGTCTTTATTCAA
Source organism: Tinospora cordifolia (assembly GCA_030144865.1). NCBI lineage: Eukaryota > Viridiplantae > Streptophyta > Magnoliopsida > Ranunculales > Menispermaceae > Tinospora > Tinospora cordifolia. The sequence goes on along the minus strand of JAJIYU010016940.1, from coordinate 9,062 downwards.
AATGTAGGTAATATGCCCTTACATAGAAACTTTCTAAAAATAGAGTTTCTAATCTCTTAGCAAGCTTGATCATGCATTTCAAATTCCTAAAAAATAAAAGGGGTGAGCACATAGCTCAGTGGATCATTCATCAAACTACTAATTTACTAATTCAAATCAAAAGTACATCTAATTTCAATCACTTACAAGCATTAAGCGTTTCAAACAATATCTTGTTAGTGTTGTATATTTGACCAAAAGAGATTTTTAATCCTTTGATATTCTTCATTAAAATACTCCTATTCTAGGATGGAATGACAATTCATCTTGTCACATTCCATTGGAAATAAGGATCACATGTCCATATTCCAAATATTTTAAAACACATCCACACTTAGTAATGTTACTCATTTACACTAAGTATATGCAAAGAATACCCATAGCATCACTTAGACTACTATAATGGTATGTGGTTTTTATCTTCACTTTCTCATATTTAATTTCAAATAAATATGAAACAAGATCATAATAATTAATTTCAGAATTTCAATAAACAAGAGAACATAGAAACATAAATGATATGCTTGAAAATTCAAAACTTAAGCTTAAGTATGGTTTCTAAGCACGTTATGCTATCATGTATGAATTAAAACATGAAAACATGTTAAATTGAAAATGAAAGTTGATCAAACATGCTTCAAATTGAAATATAAATATGTTGAAATTTAAAACAAACATAAATATATTAAAGACTTGAAGTAGTAAAGAAAGAGTTCTAGAAATGTCCTCCACCTTAGTAGTGGTTCCTTCAAAAATTTTAGCAAAGCTTCTCCCCAACGTCTAGTACTTTCACACACTAGCAAAATCACTCAAAACAACTCACTATAAGACTGAATTTATAACTTTTCACACAAGAGAGAAAAGAGAAGTGAGAAGAGGTGCCAAGAAGAGGCAAGAACAAACAAAGAGGGAAGTGTCAACCCTTCGCTTTGGGATGAGATGAAAGTGAGCATATGGGACGTCCTAGGGCAGCCTTGGGCAGCTCACAAAAATTTGGGCAAGTTTCTATACATAAAGTGGATGTTTGCATAAAGAGGGCAAGTGTGCTCATAGTTGGCAAGTGGGACCACTATGGCTTTCTAATTCAAAAGATATCAGTACAATCTTGTTTTCTAACTATGTGTGAACACAAAAGAGGTTTAAATCATATTCTAATTCAAATGCGACGTCCCCTATGCGCTCATGGCTACTTTCCTTTTTGGTTTCCTTTATTGCTCATCACACAAACACACAATGAATATTTTCCCATTTTCTTATTTCTTGGACATCAAGCATTAGTGTACAATATCAAATTTGAGGAGACACCATATAATAGTCAAAGATATTCATCTTGGTTCCAAGAAACTACCTAAATAGGGTTGCTCATATGTGTGCACACACACATGTACGTGGTTGGGCCAATTTTGGGTTAAGTGGGTGTAGGTGTACGCAACCAAGTGGGGGTGGCCATGCGTTTACAAAAATCAAATAAAATTAATATCTCCTTATTTACATGGAATTATGATTTATATCCTATAGTTTTGGAATCACGTGAACTTAATGCACATTTTAAGGTATGGTTTGGCCATAGGTGATTTTCATTCAAAAACTTTCTTTATTTAAGATTCACTGAGGTCATTAGGCAAATGAAAATCTAAATCTTGGCCAATTGTTCTAATTTTTAGATATTTCATTTATTTTGTAAGTTCATGTTATTCCGTTTTGTTTCGGGTTATTTCGATCCCCCTAAGTACCCTAAATAACGATTTTTTCTAATTTGGACCCTTTGAAGGACGTTTGACAAATGAAAACTCTAACCTCGACCAATTGTTCTAATTTTTAGATATGTTGTCCAATTAGTTGGTTCATGTCACCTTACTTCATTTCAAGTTGTTTTGGGTCCCTAAAGGTCACCAAATGAGACTTTCAAAAACCTGCCATATTTAGCCCTAAAATGAGCCTGGTTTTATTTTGCACCCAAGTTCACTAAATGGATCTTGAATTTTATTTAATTAAATACAGAGGTTTCAGGGTATTACATTGGTGGAGGATGCTAAAAGTGGATCCAAACACTAACGACAGAGAGATGAGCTGGGAAGAATTCAAGGAAGTGTTCTATGGGAAGTTCTTCACAAAGACCACGCTGAAGAAGATGTAGTCCGATTTCGTCAGGTTAAACCAGAGGGACATGAGGGTAGCTAAGTATGAAATTAACTTTATTGAATTAGCCAAATTTTCACCTAAGCTGGTTAGGGAGGAGAAGATGAAGGCCAACCGATTTGTTGAGGGTTTCAAGATCAAGATTTGAAAAGTGATTATGCTAATGGGCCTAAAGACGTATAGAGACATCACGAAAAAGGCATTGATATTGGAGCAGGAACTCAACCTTGAACAGAAGTTGAGGAACAAAAACACGAGGCCAAGTAATGGCAAAGATTACCAAGGAAACCATAAGAAAAAGAATAGTAGTCAAAATGGTGGCAACAAAGCGCCTCAGAGCCAGAATTGACCCAAACAAGCCACAGAGGAATAATTGGAGCAAGCCAGATGTCAAGGACTATGCTTCCACTATAACCAATCAGGACATATTGCAAAGTTTTTTTATACCAAACCCAAACTCCATAATAGCAACAACCATAGAATAATTAAGGAGGAGGACAAAATGGTCATCCTCAAAGTAAACAACAGCAAAAAAATGCTAACGAGGGACAAAACCAAGGCCGTGGGCAGAACCAGGCCAGAGTCTTCGCTATTGCTGATGTTCAAGAGGATCAAGTCTGTGCAGTGGATGGTACATTTCTATTGTTTAATGTTGTTGTGAAAGTATTGTTTGATTCGGGTACTACAAAATCCTTTATTTTTGAAAACCTGGCAGATAGGTTGCAACTAGTAACAAAAATACATGTAACCTTGAATGTGTCCACACCCATAGGAGCCCGATGATAGCCATCTTGAACTACTTGATGTAGAAAGATGAGTTCGAGAAACTCTCTGAGGAAGACCCTATAGATCAAAGAGGAATCCAAGCCTTAAAAGTGGTTAGGGAATATGAAGATGTATTCCCAAATGACTAACTCAGACTACCAACTGCTAGAGAAGTATTCAAGATTGAACTTCACCCTAGAACTAGCCCCATAGCCATACCTCCCTATAGACTGGCACTGGTAGCGCTGATCGAGTTAAAGACTCAAGTAGCAAGCTCCGAGAGAAAGGATTCATCAGGCTAAGTTAATCACCATGGGGAGCTCCAGTGTTATTCGTGAAGAAGAAAGATGGGTTCATGAGACTATGCATTGACTATCGAAAACTGAACCAAGCAACAGTGAAAAACAATTACCCCCTACCAAGGATACATTACTTATTCGATCAATTGAAAGGAGCCACTCATTTCTCAAAGATTAATCTTAGGTCAGAATATCACCAATTGAGAATTTGAGAGTCAAACATATACAAGACAACCTTCGGGACATGGTGTGGACACTTTGAGTTTACTGTGATATCGTTTGGTTTAACCAATGCCCCAGCAGTGTTCATGGATTTGATGAACTAAGTGTTTAGACAATACCTCGACTAGTTCGTGGTGGCCTTCGTAGATGACATCCTAATCTACTCTAAGTTAGAAGTTGAACACTTAGACCACTTGAGGATTGTGTTGGAGACCTATGACACGTGACAAAGGGTTATCCAAGAATTCTCAAAGTTAGCTAAACCTATGACTAAATTGACCAGGAAAGGAGAAAAGTTTGTTTGGGATGAGAAGTGTGAGAAATCATTCAAAGAATTGAAGAAGTACTTAATTTCAGTTCTCATATTGGTCACTCCTACACACGATGTGAGATATGTCCTATACACAAATGCTTCGTAGAATGGATTGGGTACAGTACTGATGCAAGAGAGAAAGGTCATTGCATATGCCTTGCGATAGTTGAAGGTACATGAACATAATTACCCTACCCATGATTTGGAGTTAGTTGCAATCATGTTTACACTAAAGATCTGGAGGCATTATCTCTATGGAGAGGCATTGGACCTTTTCTTTAATCACAAGAGCTTAAAATACATCTACAACTAAAAAGAGTTGGATCTCCGACAACAGATATGGATGGAGTTCCTTAAGGACTACGATTTTCAGTTACACTACCATCCAGGGAAGGATAACATGGTAGCCGATGCACTTAGCAAAAAATACAGTAAGAATGATGAGGAGAAGGGACAAATGTATCAGTTAAATAGTGAGTACAACTTGGATGCGACTTCAGATGGAGAACATGCATACCTATGTGCCATGATCAGCCAACCAGATCTTTTATTTAGATAAGGGACAAATAGAAATAGGATAAAGTGGATAATCGATCTGACTAAAGCTGTCAAACAGGGCAAGTATCTTGATTTCATGATCGATGCAGAGGGCACACGAAGACTGGGAAACAATTTGTGTTTCAATGAGTGTGTAGAGCAGAAGAACCATACTGGATGAAGCTCATCAGACGAAGTATACTATGCATCCAAGTGGTAATAAAATGTTCTAGAACCTCAAGAAAACCTATTTGTAGAGAGGTATAAAAAGACACATAGCTAAGTATGTCTCTAAATGCCTTACCTGTCAGCAGGTAAAGGATGAGCACAGAAGGCCTACTGGGATGTTACAACCACTCCCAATCCCAGAATGGAAGTAGGATAACATCACCATAGATTTTGTCAACGGTCAACGTAGGAATCAGAAGGGAGAAGACACAGTGTGGGTAATAGTAGATCGCTTCACAAAGGTGGCTCATTTCCTACCCATCTAATCTACAGACTTAGTTGGAAAGCTTGGAGAATCCTACATTAAGGAAATAGGGAGCCTACATGGTGTACCCAGGACCATAGTGTCAAACCAAGATTTCAGATTCACGTCTTAGTTCTGGTAGAGCCTACGAAAAGAGTTAGGAAGTAAACTCACCATGAGCACTGCATTTAATCCTCAGACAAATAAACAATCTAAGAGGGTTATACAGATCTTGGAAGACATGTCGAGAGTTTGTGTCCTTGACTTCAACGGCAATTGGAGCAAATATTTACACTTGGCAGAGTTTTTCGACAATAAAAGTTACCAAGCGAGCATACGAATGGCTTTGTATGAAGCTCTCTTTGGTAAACCCTAGAGATCTCCCTCATGCTAGGCAGACTTGGAGGATTGCATACTCACAGGGCCAGACCTAGGGCAAGAGATAAAGGAACAAGTGAAACAAATTCAGAAGAGGCTAACCACAACTCAAAGTAAGCAAAATAGTTATGCAAATAAGAGAAGAAAGCCTCTAGAATTCTAGAGGATGAGCCTTCAAAAAGGGATCAAGCATTTTGGGGTCAAAGGGAAGCTATCATCGAGATTCATTAGTTTATTTGAAATACTCAAACGAGTTGGTAAATGTACTTATGAATTGGAATTGTTGAATAAAATGTCCTCAATCCACAACTTATTTCATGTGTTGATGCTGAGGAAGTATGAGCCAGACCCATCTCATATCATACATTGGGAGGAAGTCAATCTCTAGGACAAAGCAACTTACGAGGGACCAGCCATCAAAATACTAAATTGTAAAGTGCAAAGTCTTAGAGCCAAGGACATCCCTCTAGTCAAAGTTTTGTGGAAACACCATGATCTCGAAGAAAGAACTTGGGAATTGGAGAGCGAAATGCAAAAGAAGTACTCGAACCTTTTTACCAAAAATGTTTAACTGGACAACATCATACAAATAACTACTTTAAATTTTGAGGATGAAATTTTTTTAGGGGGTAGATTGTAATACCCTAATAAATCCTCGAATCTTTAAGAATAAGAATATACAATATCATAAATGAGTCAAAACACATTCAACACCCTAGGGGTAAAATTTGGCCAACTAGGCATAAAATAGTTGATTCACATAAAAATGAACTATGGAGTAACACTATGTGAAACATTAAATGATTTTAAGTACAAAAAGTTATTTATACCTGAGACCATATGCCCGTGACAATGTGAAATCAATTATGAAGTCATTATAGAGTCAATTGAAGTCAATTGTGAAAGAAAAATCAAATAATTGAAGTCAATGTGAAGTCAATATAAAGTCATTTATGAAGTCAACATGCTTATTTACAAGTCATTACGAAGTCAATTATGAAGTCATTATGGAGTCGACAAATAGAAATATAGAGTCAATTTAGAGTCATTATGAAGTCATTATAAAGTCAATGCAAAGTCATTCAAGTGATTATGGAGTCAATACAAAGTCATTCAAGTCAATATAAAGTCATTCAAGTCATTATGAAGTCAATGAAAAATAGGGGGAAATGGAGTCAATTTGTAACACCCCGACCCCCAAGAGATAGGTTTGAGCTTAACCACAAGGCGGGTTAGGTCATATGTGTTACATTTACAAGTACACAACTTGCATTTCAATTCCTTTATTATAACACTTATTGAAATACTCAAGAATACACTTCCATTGAGTTTAATATTCAATAAGATAATGCAAGTGAATAAAGGAAAATTTCAAATCTTTATTCATTCAAATAAAATAAAAAGATTACATTCTTGGATCAAATCCAAGATTGAGTACATAACTCTAAAATTTAAAAGTAAAATTTCGCAGAAGTCTTTATTCAAAATTTAGGACATATGCCCTTAAAATATGAACTTTTTAAAAGTAGACTTTCAAAAATCCATATTCTTCATTTAATTCAATTTCCTGAAAAATAGAAGGATTGGGTGAGCATATAGTCCAATGGAACATTCATCAAACTACTAATTTACTAATTCAAATCAAAAGTACATCTAATTTCAATCACTTATAAGCATTAAGCGTTTCAAACAATATCGTGTTAGTGTTGTATATTTGACCAAAAGGGATTTTTAATCCCTTGATGTTCTTCATTAAAATACTCCTATTTTGGGATGGAATGACAATTCATCTTGTCACATTCCGTTAGAAATAAGGATTACATCCCCATTCCAAGTATTTTAAAACACATCCATACTTAGTGATGCTATTCATATACACTAAGTATATGTAAAGAACACCCATAGCATCACTTAGACTACTATGATGGTACGCGGTTCTTATCTTCACTTTCTCATATTTAAATTCAAATAAATATGAAACAAGATCATAATAATTAATATCAAAATTTATATAATCAAGAGAACATGGGAAAGAAAAATAACATGCTTGGAAACTCAAAAATAAGCTTAAGCATGGTTTCTAAGCATGTTATGTTATTGTGCATGAATTAAAAATATAAAAACATGCTAGTTGAAATTAAAACATGATCAAACATGCTTCAAACTAAAATTTAAACATGCTAAAATTTATAAATAACATGATAAAAAAACTGAAAACATGAATGCACTAAAGGCTTGAAGTAGTAAAATAGGAGTTCTAAAAACCCCCTTAGCCTTATGATGTTTTCTCCTATAAATCTCAACAAGAGTTCCCAACGTTCAAGCTCTTCCATACACCAACAAAATCACTCAGAGAGACTCACTATAAGACTGAAATTAGAACTTCTCACACAAGAGAGAAAAGATAAGTGAGAAGAAGTGTCAAGAAAAGAGCAAAAACAAACAAAAAGGGAAGTGTCAACACTTTTTTTTGGGATGAGATGAAAGTGGATTAGAAACTTCTAATCTTGTTCCTTGGGTGTTTAGAAACATTTTTCAGCAATTTCTATTCTTAAATTAAAAACTTCTAATTTAAATTATTTGGGATGTTTTTGGTGTATAGAGCAAGGCGTATATGATCACATCATGGTGCAATGGAATCATTCATTCATGGTTTCTTAATACTAAGTGGGGCATCTCATAGGGGTGGCATACCTGATCATTTTCATGGCACATGGATCATTCTACATGAACTCAAATAAAGGAAACGTCCCACAGAGCTTAGGATAGGGTGAGGGTACGCATGATCATGGTGTTTCACCCATGAGACTTACACATGTTTAGGGTGGTATTGACTTCATGGGTTCACAAAAATCAAATAAAAATTAATATCTCCTTATTTACAAGGAATTATAATTAATAACCTATAGTTTTGAAATCACATGGACCTAATGTACATTTTAAGATATAGTTTGGCCCAAAGTGATTTTTCCTTAAAAATTTTCCTTATTTAAGACCCACTGAGGTCACTAGGCAAATGAAAATCTAAATCTCAGCCAATTGTTTTGATTTTTGGATATGTCATTCATTTTGTTAGTTCATGTCATTTCATTTCATTTTGAGTCATTTCGATCCCCCAAAGTACCCTAAGTGTCAATTCTTTCCTAATTTGGACCCCCTGAAGGGCATTCGTCAAATAAAAACTCTAACCTCGACCAATTATTCTAAGTTTTGGATATGTTGTCCCCTTGGTTGATTTGTGTCACCTTACTTCATTTCAAGTTGTTTTGGGTCCCTAAAGGTTACTAAATGAGAATTTTGGAACCTGCTAAATTTAGCCCACCCGATTTCATTTGGCACCCAAATTCCACTAAATTGATGATAAATTTCATTCGATTGAGTGTAGAGAATTCAAGGTATTACACAATTAAAATGATTCATGCCATTATGGAGTCAACAAAAAAATTATTGAGTCAATATAAGGTCATTCATGGTATACGAATAAACCATGTGTTCATTCAATATATTTAGGTTGAAAACTCGTACGCAAACAATTTCAATAGAAGTTGAAGTGTAATACCCAAGAATTTTTGTCAAAAAAATTTAAAATAAATAAAATAAGTTGAATAAATTAATTTCAAAGATTTTAAAAAATTTTGGGGTGCAAATTGTGGATTGTCACATGAAAACTAAAATATATTAGAGATATAGAAAAATTAAGTAAATAAGACCTTAATTTGATAATTAAATGAAAATTAAGGTTTAGTAGAATTAATTATAAATTTAAGGAATTGCTTAAGAAATAAATAAAAATAAAGTATAAATACACATATTGGCTAATATGTGAACGAATAAGGTATGTGTTAGCATAATAAATGTTAATACTACATATTATAAGAATATGTAATTAAATAAAATG
>JAJIYU010016939.1:0-11904 GCA_030144865.1 Tinospora cordifolia | reverse complement strand
TTTTATTTTTTATTTTTTCTTTAGTTAAATGCAATAGCAACCTATTTATTTTTTAATATGGATATTCAAATTAAAAGAATGCGAAGGAATACAATGAAATATTTTATTTTAAATTAAACAAATACAATAAGCATTCAGTCTACATTAACATTACATAAAGATTTACATTATAAATCATGCAACAAATCATTGTCTCCCACAAAGAAATAGTAATAACAAAAAAAAATATACTTTCCACCTAGAAGAGAAGTTCTTATAATATTAGTAAGAACATTATTTAAGTTTTGGTATATCAAGATCCAAATGACATCTAATGTCTTTACGAAGATCCACTAGGAGGCCTTTGAGAACAAATTCCTTGTTACCTCCTTGTGTCATTCACCACTTGCATTGATCATAACTTCATACAGATTGCCATAATTCTGTGATAATTGTTTGTCTCGCTTCCATTATTCAATGTCTGGTCTCTTAAATCTCCATTCTTCCAATCTAATAGTTGTGGATTGGAGATAGGAAGTTAAGATTAGTACTTAATTACAATGATCAAGAATTGCTAAAATACCTTTTCCTATCAATTTGAAGTTTTGGTAGAGTTTATAACAATTGAAATCACATCAACGTCACTAAATTATATAATGAAAACCTCAAGAAAACAATAAATTAAAAAAAATTACATGTGTTGAATCAAACATTGTTTGCAAATGTCAAGTGCAAGGTAGCATTTGCACGTAGTGCCAAAAAAAAAAAAAAAAAAAATGTAAGGGCATCTCCAAACATTTGGTGTAGGTTGGTCTTGGCGTTAATTTATTTTTTTTTATTTTTTTATTTTTTTATTTTTTTTATAAGACGCTAGAATTGAGAGCTTAGATGGATTGTTTTGACATCTTGTCAAAGATGTAGTAAAGCCTGTTATATGTATGGACAGTGAGGGAATGCCACCTGTCTTTTTGGTAGTGGTTGTTAGAGTCTAATCATATATATAAATAGGTGATAATCTTGATTAGTTAGTAAGTTAGATTGTTAATAACAAATTAGAGCTTCTCTCTCCCTTGGTGTTCTTGTATTTCTCTTTTCTCTTTTTCATCTTCTTTCGTTTTCAGTCTCTGGTAATCAAAATGTTTCTTCAATTTTCTTCCTTTTTTTTTGTAATTTCTGATGTGTTGTTGATCAAGATCATACACCAAATATAGTATCAGAGTAGTCATTCGCTGCTGATCATAAAGTTTCACTGATGGTAGTTACAGGCTTCACTCTATGATGAAGTTAAAACTTAATGTCAAACTTAGTCATGGCAATTATCTCTTGCAGTGGCAACAAGTTCTTGTTGCAATTAAAAGTAATTCTCTTAGATCTTCTATTGACATGTTTGTGAGACCTCCAATGCGTGTAAATGGAGATGGATATGCTAATGAAGAATTTCTTGATTGGGAACAATAGGATTAAACCTTGATATGCTAGATCTTGTCATCAATTAATCAAAATCTCCTTCCTGATTTAGTTGGTTGATTGACTGTCGGTGAAGCCTGGAACAACATCGAAGTATTGTTCTCTTACCAATTGGAAGCAAATGTAATGCAATTGAAGTTTTAGTTGCAGACCTTGAAGAAAAGAGGTATCTTCATGTTTGACTTTTTGCTGAGAAGAAGGAGAGTCTGATTGACTCACTAGCATTTGCAGGCTTTGTCATGAAAGATGAAGACAAGATAATGTCTATCCTAAGTGGTTTGGACAAGAATATGACAGTTTTGTCATACCAGTCACTTTTATGCCTCAGTGTTATACTAAGCCTGACATCTCATCTATGCCTTAATGTTATACTATGCTTGACGTCTCAGCAATCTTGCTCACACATGAAGCAAGAATCCAGTAAAATGCTCAAAAAGATTCTATAATTGCAAATGTTGCAGCAGGAAAGAAAGGATCTGGGACTCCACAATCTAACTACACCAATAATGGTGGTAGAGGATCAAATAATGGTGGTAGAAGAGGTTGTGGCTATGATGGGAACAAGGGCAATTGAGTGCCTTGCCAGATTTGCTGCAAACGTGGTCATAATGATATGCATTGCTACTACAATTTTGATCACACCTTTCAACCTCAAAATGCTCGGACATCACAACCTAATCAAGGTTTCGGAGGAGCTAATAATGTCATTCAAGGCAATGTTGCTACTAAGGGTTGGTTCTAGTGATGCGATTGTAGATTCAATTTGGTCTTTGGACAGTGGTGCAACTGATCATTGCACACCTAATCGTGGAATTCTCATGAACAAAGCTGAATATCATGGAAAGGAAAAACTTTTTGTAGGTGATGGGGCTAGTTTCCTCATTAAAGCTTTTGGATCTAATCTTGCTTATCATGACAATCATAGGTTTCTTCTTAAAAACATTCTTTACATTCCTCGAATCACTAAAAATCTTTGAAGTGTTTCTAAATTTGTTTTTGATAATAATGTGCTCATTGAATTTCATTTTCAAATATGTCTTGTAAAGGTTCAAGCTATGAAGAAGGTATTTCTTGAAGGGATCCTCAATAAAGGATTGTATGAATTTTATCTGCCTCTACAGTTCAAGATTTGATCAACATTGATAGATCTATCTCTTAGCAAAAATTCTTCAAGACCTTTAAGATCTAAATGCAAATTTGCTGAAGCAAGACTATGTTGCTAATGTTTCAAGATCACAATATCATATGAATTCTTCTTGTAATGCTGTTTCGTTGAATTCTTTCCAATCTTCTGTTGTTTCCTCTGCTAATATAAGTCGTCTAAATTTTTTCTTTGGCATTTAAGCCTTGGACATCCTACATCTTCTGTTTTTCAATCTATGTTGAATAAATGCAATATGAAATCAGTTTCAGTTTCTTCATTTGTGTGCCATGATTGTCAAGTAAGCAAGAGTTATAAACAACCACTTTATTAATCCAAAACTATTTACATTGCACCATTAGAACTTATTGTTGGAAATATTTGGGGTCTCGGACTTGTGACATCTTCCAATTAACAATGGCTAATTGAAAAAATCCTGTTAAAAGTTACTTACGATAACTATTAGCTACGGTTATTTTTTACTTTTGTGAAATTATTGTTGTTAACAAGTAATTCTGTACTAGTGGTTAGTTAATAATTAGCTCATGACCCACTAGAAGCTAGAACAAAAAGCAAACGAGGAACTATCATTTGAAATTTTATTTCTTTTTTATTGACTACAAGCATACATGTAACTATGTAAGTAAACAAGTTGCAAGAACTGCAACTTCAAAATAAAATCCAGTAGGTGGTAGCCACATCATTTGAAGCAAGGGACATTCCCTATATCACATAGTTTTTGTAAATTTCCAGGAGAGAATAGTTGCAAGCATAACAAATCAATTTAACACCAGAAAATCCAGCTTCTTTTGCTATGACTTCATATTCTTCGAGTGTCTTCTGCTTCAGTGCATTAACAGTCATCATAAACGCATCGTACAATATGATATTCTTATTTCTCGAAATCGACTCAGGGGTTGTGGGAATAACATACTCCACAGCCACCACCATTCCATCATCTGGCAGTGCCTTGTAGCAATTTCTCAGCAATTTTAAGCAGCTTTCATCATCCCAACCATGAAGTATGCACTGTAGGTCAAATTTTCAGAGAGTTAGTATTTCGCTAATTAAGTACTCTCTTGAATACATGAAAAGCTGATATTATAAATAGTTTAAGAAATCTGTGTAGTTATTTGTTAAAGCCAATTTTGATTTACCCTACACATTGTAAGATATTGTCTTGAGTTTTTCTAACACTTAAGTCACACCATTGAGCTCATGGGCACAGGGCACCCATGGATGATATGTTGGAAGGTTTTATTTATTTATTTATTTATTTCTTAAGAAAAGACTTTTTGCTAGTGTGAGGCAACGAGACTTCTAATGTGTTTTAACTTAAAAAAAACATATGGATTGTCCATATAATTAAGCTCTAGAATTGAATCCATCAACACTTTTCAAATTAGAGTTACTACTAATGGAAGACTAACCTTCATGAAAATGGTACTGCTTTTAGGAACACTTTCAAACATATCTCCAGCAACATGCTCCACACCTGCATAAGTTGCCATGTTTCTTTCTTCAAGATCAAAATACAATGACAAGTATGTATGAAAATAAATTAAGCATAGTGAAAATTTGAGTCAAATTAAACAAATAAATATGGAGGTATATACTATATATAACATTTCCACAAACATGAAAATTTTGTAGTATTAGGAATTTTAATTACCTGGATAGAATGGTGCTTTTTCAATCACTGCAGGTGTATCGAAATTGATACCCTTAATTGAAGGGTACTTAGAAACGATCATGTCAAGAACACTTCCATCTCCACCACCAACATCGACTAGTTCTTTCAAATTCTCAAATCCCTTGTAATTGTCAAGAATCTTCTTCATGGTTGTAACATTGTTACCCACAGAATATTGTTTGAAAAGATTGGCGAATCTAGAGTCCTTTTTGAGGTAATCTGTTGCATTCAGATCATGAGCTTTGGTAAATGGAAGTCCTCCTTCGAGAACAGCATCTTTCAAATGATACCTGTTGCAAATATATTGTTAAAAAAATGGTGCTTTTAATGAAATATTAACTGCCCATAACTCGTAAACGAATTGTAATTACCAGCTCTCCATGATTGCCTTGTCTTGAATCAAATGAAGAAATGGAGCCAAGGAAGCGCCATGATTGTTTCCGATGAAGTACTTGCAAACAGGTCCCAAACCATAAAACCTCAGGACTTCACCATTTTCACTGTAATTTAGAGAGTTAGTGAGCACAGAATAGCTAGCAAGAAGGCGCAGCATTCGCTCAAGCATGAGGGTTGCCTGGGGATTTTTAGTGGGTAGACTTGAAACTATCTCAGAAGCAGACAGTTGTGCTCCTAAACCTGCTCTTCCTATTATTTCTAGTACACCAAGCTCAATCACTGCTTTTAAGACCATAGGAAGAACTGAAGCACTTGATAATTGCAAGGCAAACTGACAACAATCTTCCTCTTCATCATAATTCTTGGGCTGATTTTTGAACAAATCCATTTTTGCAAGTGAAGGAAATAAGTCTATGTTTTTGGGTCGTAGTGTGTGTGTATATATATATATATATATATATATATATATATATATATATATAGCATTGGTCATTAAGGTGGGTCGCTTGGTGCACAATCAAGATAATCCTATTGGTGACTGAAAAGATGTTGACTGAGGCGGCTTGGTTTGAAAATTCTAACATGACACAGTTTTGACCTCTGGATTGTAAGAACAACCGATCAAATGGCATGACCCATGTGTCATGATGTCGCCATATCATCAAAAAACATTTAATTTGTTTTATTATCTGCTGATTTTCTTTTAGTGTTCAAGAGATTGAGATATATATATATATATATATAATTGTTCTTATCTCATTTAAATTGACTTAACAATTGCAAAAACCTACAACTGTTATTGAGATGGTGCAATTTGGGTTGTGGTACTTTGACTATAGAAGTGAAAAACACAAAAATAATAAGGCACCTCGATTCCGCGCCACCTCACTTAAAAAATCTGCACTTTTGTGTGAGTTTTCTAGCAAAGGGAAACAAAAAAGATGGGAAACAAGGAAGCTCAACCCTATAAGGACCCACAACCCAACCCAAGCTAGACTCAACCCAAGGAGCCTCTAACCCAAAAAGAATCTTGACTTTTGGAAGACGCGAACCAAGGATTTAAGCCTAACCAGGTAAGGTTGGAAGGCGATGTGGGACTAAGCAAGGGGAACACACACACACCCACGCACACACACACTTTTGTGTGAGTTGGTTGGTGAATATATTGGCTAAAAGAGTAAAGAACACAAAGAGGATGAATGAAGTACAAGCACCCTCTACCAAAATTACTCCAAGCTAACAATAGTTCCTTATTTTTAACTGCTATAATTAATTTAATATTTTGTATTAATAGATTTATTTATAATTAAAATAAATAAATATATTGTAAATCTCAATCATGTTTTGTTTGGGTTCTATGACTAAAATAATAATATGAGCAAAATTTCACAATTATTAATAACAAAACTTTTTAAAATTGCAATCTCAAGCTTAGGGAGAGTTGTTAAGATGAGAACATCATCTTTACTAGTTGGATGTAGGCTCATTAGAGACGTATGAAATGACCAAAAAAAGATTAAACAATCATAGATATAAAATGAATATAGTTTCTGTCATTTGATTAATTGATGGATACTTTTTTTTTTCTTGGAAATATATCTCGCTCTTACAGTTAACGTGAGGGGAATTTTGTTTGAATTTTTACTGTACATCCCAAAGAAGTTTCTGTAAATCTTTATTTGAACCCAACTTAACTAAAGTAAGCCTTTTCTCAACTAAACGGATTGGCTTCATGATTATATAAATGTTTGAAGAATCATTTAAAATAAGTTTTTTTTAACGTGACACACACGAGGCATGATTATATAATTTGAAATAATTTAACTAGTCCACTATAATGATAAAAAATAATATTAATAAAATGTGTTCTATGGCATCTCTCGAAAATATTAGTTACATCTTTCCTATATAATTGTTGAATTGCTTGAAGATGACTTGTTATTATAGGAACTAATAAACAAATCAAACTCAAGTAAATCCGTCCGGGAATATTGACTTGCCAAGCTAAGTTCTATTCGAGCTTTTCTGAATGCAAAAATGATTATTATTGGCATCAAATAAGAATATTATCTACAAGTATGTTTTATACCTTTATATAAATTATGATTGTATGTCCAAAAATTGAGAAACTTTCAGACAACACTCCCCTTAATGTAACTTGTAATTTTAGTGGTTTCTAAGAATTTGTTAGCTAGAGTTTTTAGCAAAACCTCTCATCAGTCTTTAATTAAAATTCTTTGTTTTGTTTTTTAATTTTTGAAGAAATCAATCAACTTGATCAGATTTTCTTATTTTACACACTTCAAAACATGCACAAATAGATATATAGTTTCACACATCTTTGAAGAACTCCATGACCCAATAATTACAAACACAACATACTTTTCTAATACCAGCAAAACCAGTACGTAGTGCCATATCCTCATACTCTTCATCAGTCCTTTCCCTTCCTCCAGGATTTTGAGTCATCATGATTAAATCCATTTGGCACAGACCTTTAGCAGCTGCATCAGTCTCTGGAGTTACTGGAAGAATCGATTCTACAACGATCAACTTCCCATTACTTGGTAAGGAATCATAACAATTCTTCAATAACTTCAAGCAATATTCGTCGCTCCAATCATGAAGTATCCACTACAAATGTCTTAAAGTACTTTTAGGAGGCACACACGCACACAAATATTGCGCCAAAGCATCAAATTATATATATAACACTCACCTTCATGAAAATCGCTTCTCCTTTTGGAACACTAGTGAACATGTCTCCTCCAACATGCTCTACTCCTGTGGTAATAAACAAGCAATCTTTTGGGATTCTAGAGCTAAAAAAATAGAATCAAGTATTGATTTCTATTGCGAACTTTGGGACTTGGTATCTTGAGAACTATTATTAGGTAGACCTTTTAATTTACACCATATACCAACTTACATGCAATACTATCGGAAAACAAGTTACAATAGAGTTCTTCTTAAGAAAAGGAAGCCATACCTGGAAAGCATGAAGCATGCTCTATAACATGAGGCAAATCAAAGTTAATTCCCTTAATTGTAGGGTACTTGGAAGTGATGATGCTTAACGAAGTTCCAACGCCGCCACCAACATCAACCAATTCTCTAAGATCCTCAAACCCCTTATATACTTGAAGAATTTTTTTCATGATAATGGTGGTGTGGCTGAACATTGCTTGAATGAATAGGTGATTGTATCTCGGGTCTGTGCCTGGGTATTGAAAAGCATGTACCCCATGAACCTTGTTGAATGGGATTCCCCCTTCAAGAACTGCTTCCTTCAAGTGATACCTATAGAGGGAATTGAAGATGATTCAAAGTGTAATGTCATACAAAATCAACTAGTGAACGAACATGATGTAATTTATCACGAACCAGCTTTCCATGAAGACCCTGTCCTGAATTTGACGCATCAAGGGAGAAAAGGAAACACCGTCTTGATTTGGAACAAAATACTTGCAAACAGGCGCTAAACCGTACTTTCTTTCAACTAGGCCATTGTCATGACTCACCACAGTGGAAGTAACCACAGAGTAGCTAGCAAGAAGCCGCAACATCCTATCAATCATTGAAGGGGCTTTTTGGTTTTGTGTATGAAGTTGAGAAGCTATCTCCTTAGGAGAAAGATGAGCTTCTGGGCCTGCTTTTGCGATAATACTAAAAACTTCAAGTTCAAGTGCCGCTTGCATGGTCATGGGTAGAACTGAAGCACTTGCCAATTGCAAGGCCAATAAGCATTCTTCTTCATCTTCTTCCTCCTCGTGTTTAATTTTGGGCAAGGTTTGGATTGAGTCCATTTTGGGTGGTTTGGTCGAACAGAGCAAGAACACAATGTACGTGTATTTAAAAGATACATATGGATGGGATCATTGGCACACTTCATCACAGCCCATAAGAGACTTGATGCCAAAAAATTCAATTAAGTAGTTATCAACACCTGCAAGTTGCTTTCATAATTATAGCTAATAAGACATGGACTTGGTTTTTCTATTCTATTTTATTTTAATAATACTATAATCATAACATTAGAGGACAAGGACTTCAGAGATGATCTAGTAATGACTAGCGACCAAGCTAATTACACAATAAAAAAAAATAAAAACACCCTTGTCTTTCTTGAATGTTATATTCTTTTTTTGAGCAATACGCTGATGTCTGTCGTTGGTCGTTCTGTGCATTGATTACAACGCCTTGGTAGAATTTCTGCATCAAATTTTTTAAGATAATTGAGGGAAGACCTTGGCGAATCCACCAGGGCGGTTGGGACTTATGGTCATCACAAATTTATTGATACCTAGAACTTGATGTAAATTTTATTTACCTCTACAATAAAACCTAATTATTATTTACCTCTATAATAAAACCTACAATAAAGCAATTATAATCGATATATAATTTGAAAACTTTTCCAAATTTAATAGTTACTCATAGGTGTGATATCCTTGTTAAATAGGAAACTTGAGCATACTCACACTAATAAATACCCATATAAATAAATGGACACATAAGTTATTCTACAAAAGTACCTTTTGACAGCAGTAAAAAGTGTTTTTCTTTGCTTTTTTCCTCAATCGATAGTTATTTTCTCTTTTTTGCTTTATTTTACCTCATTAACTTGCATTGTTGTTGGTTAAAACCAACAATTGGCATCGCCTGTGATGAATGAACTATAGTCATACCAGTTTTCTTTCTGCAAAAAAGCTATTCATCAAGATACTCATAAGCCTCAGCAAGAAGAACTATGTTATGAGCAAGTCTAATGGGAAGACGTTGGAAGCAGCTGATTTAGAAGTTGATGTGGAATCTGGGCCAAGAAGTTGCAAGCATTTTAATAATCGTTAGGTGTCTTTTTATAGTTCTGTTTTAGAGTGCCTATTCTGATTTTTGAGTTGTATATAGAGACCATTTAAGGTGATGGTTGGGATATCTGAATATCATGCATTGCTCTCTTTCTTTCTCATTTGCTGTCTTCCTTTCTCATTTGCTCTCTTCCTTTCTATCTCTCTCAATTTCTCTTCTCTTCCAAATCCTCTTTTCTCCCTCTGAATATTCTTATCACTCAATCTATTACACATCATTTGGTATTAGAGTAATCGATCCTTAAACCGATGGTTGAATTGATCAAAGAGAATGACAAGAAAGATGAAAGCTCCATTAATGAGCTCAAAATTCTGTTGGTTGCTGTAAATTCTCAACTCAAAGATGTCTTGGTTGCTAAGAATGGTGAAGGACCTTCAAGGTCTTTTACATGGGGAGGTAGCTGGAGGAGGAATGCTGGACATGTACAACTCCTATGTCATCCAACTTGGCTCAAACTACAATCATAATTTTCCAAAGTTTGATGCGGAGGATTTTAAAGGATGGGTTATGAAGGTAGAATGGCACTTTGTAGTTGAAGAAACTCCTGTTGACACGAAAGTAAAAATGGCAACATCCTAATTGAGTGGAAGAGCACTACAATGACATCAAGGGTATGTTAAGATTAATGGATTAGCAACCTATCTGGATTGAGATCTCTAAAATCAAAACATGGGACCCAGATTTGGCGCTCTTATTCACAATGATCCTATATTAGATCTAAGGAATTTTAGGCAAATGGGTAGTTTGCAAGATCATATTGGTAATTTTGATGCCTTCTATCCACGAGCAGAGATTCAAGAATCCCAAGCGATTAGTTTCTTTCATTTTTGGATTATTAATTACCTGCTCTGCAAATGCCAGTTAGAATGTTCAAGCCTTTCTCATTAGCAAAAGCATACTTATTAGCAAGATTGCAGTAGCCCATAGTAGATACAATCTGTGGAACCCAACACCCTATAACCACTCCCATGTTTCCCAAACCTCCAAAACATGCCACTCACACTGATTTCACCTTCAAGAAGGAATTCAAACCCGCTACACGTCCCCACGTCTATTGGAATTTTACCCACTACTAACATAGCAAAATTCACTAAAACAACACGACCCTATATACCCCCATAGAGGAGTGTGAGAACTATGAACAACAAAACAATGACTGAATAGCGAGCAAAAGGGTTATGCTTTGGTGTGATGTGAAAGTTGTGCCTGGATATTTGTGTAAGAAGCATTAGCTTTTCATGTTACAATTGCGTATCAATACTAATGGTGTAGAAGGTGATGAAGAGGTATTTGAGGATGCTACAAAAGATTTGCATATGTCTTTGCATGCTGTTAGTGGTTACAATGAAGACCAAACAATGACAGTGTAAGGATTTGAAGGCAATCATCACCTGCACATTTTTATTGATTTTGGGAACATACATAACTTTATTAGCAGTAACACAGTGCAGAAGCTCAAGAACCCATTGTAAAAGGTTAATTCTATCCCAGTAATGGTAGCTAATGGCCATGAGATGGAATGTGGAGCAATGGTGGATGAATACAAGTGGAGGATGTAGGGTCATTACTTCTCCACCAAGGTATATGTCCTACCTTTGAAATATTGTGATATTATGTTAGGAGTGCAATGTTTAGCTAAACTTGGTGACATTATGTGTAACACTCCAATTCTCAATCCTTTTGTTTTTGTCACGTTAGAGTCACGTGAGAAGAAACATGTCTGTTCTACATTAAATACTGTACACGTGTTAACCCCGAGAACCAGAATATTACTTTTTTCACATTCAATTCGTTTAAACACCATCTAGACACACTAGGATTCATATGAAACATTTGTTAATTTCTTGGACATACCAAAAAGATCTCATGTAAAAGTAAAGAGATAACTAAATAGTTTAATCATCAAACTCAAACTTTAATTCGGCAATGTCTGAAATAAAATTTTCAAATAGAATTTTCTAAAATATGGCCTATGTGGCTAAAAACTAACTCATAAGTAAAAGTTCAACATCTAATTTAATCTAACGAGCGATATGCCTAGTATGTAATAACCAATCAAAAGAAAATGTCATAAAATAACCTTCATAGTGAGGCTTGCAGACTAACTAGAAAATATCCTGGAGAGGTTGGTCAGCAAGCATCGCTTCAAATGTCACCTGAAATGGAAAGGTAGGGTAAGCTTAAGAGCCTAGTGTATCATACACAGTACATCCACACCATTAATTAAATCAAACACAGAACATGCAATCACTTCTCATATATTAGGTGTTTTTAGTATTGATTTGTTTAGCAGTTGTTAGTCAGACCGAACTGCTTAACCCTAGTGTTCTCTCATCATCATCATCATCATCATCATCAT
>JAJIYU010016938.1:0-11916 GCA_030144865.1 Tinospora cordifolia | reverse complement strand
CCTCTTGCTCTCTCTTTGCCTCCTTCTTGGCAACCTCAATCCTTGTTCTTCTTTTCTTGAGCTATTCTAAATAGCTTGTGAAGTAGTAGCAACGAAGTGCTACACAAGTTAGGAAGCGATGTAGAGGTGAATTTCTTTCCTTTCTTTTAATTTATTATTTTGATTTAAATAATGTTTGCTTACTTTATTAGTTTAAATTTATTCTTGTCCTTTTTATTAATGCTTTTCAATTATTATACTGCTTATGACCAAGAGAGTATGCTCTGTAGTTGTGTCTTGTACGATCTTCTACATTAGAAATCAAAAGTCAATATGAATGTTATACTGTTGAAGTTATTATTTATCATGCATTATTATGCTGTTAATGACCAAGAGAGTATGCTCTGTAGTTGTAATTTGCACGATCTTCTATATTAGAAATCAAAAGTCAATGTTTTTGTGAATGTGAATGTTATTACCGTTGTAATAATTATTTATTATTAATCCTATACACAAAAATAAGATTAAATAAGATTTCAACCACATACCGGTTCGGGGGACTTTCTGTGTTCCATGTAGAATTGAAACTGGATGTCAATACTGACACCAGAATGGAACGGGTTTCAAGAATGATCCCACTAGAGATGGGTTTGAGTTTCAGAATTGATCTCTCTCCCAAGATTTGGAGCATAGAGGTTATTCTCGTTCGGTCTAAATTACGACTGAAACAATATATTGTTTGAATCGATTTAATCCCTGAAAATGTTTGATATGCTTGTATTATTTAGTTGAAATAATGAATTAAATAGACGAAATGATTCACTAGGCTTTTTAGCTCACCCCCTATTTTTTCACATTTCAAGAAATTAACTTATCAGCCAATGTGGAGAATTATTTGTTGTTTTATGTATTTTATTGTAGGGCATGTGGGCCTAAGCTAAATTATGTTTTTCAATTTTGAATTTATTTTCGCTATAATTGATCATTATACTCAGAATTTTTGAATAAATAAATGAAGGATCTTATTTATTATGATGTCATTTTGTACATAGACTAATGTACACAAGAACCCTTATGGATTTGGGTCTAAGAAGAAGAAAATGTAGCACGGGCCTGTCTCCGGGGTGACCTAAGATTATAGATCAAAGAAAATCAGACCGTCAGATGACGTGGATAATGGGGCTCGGGAGGCAGGGTGTTACACTAATAGAGATGCTCAGTTTACGTCCCATTTTTTGCAGAACTTGCAGAGTCGGTTGGGAACTAAACTAAGCTTAAGCACAACCTTCCATCCACAAATTGATGGTCAGTCTGAGAGGTGGTCCAGATTTTGGAGGATATGTTCTGTGCATGTGTTCTTAATTTTGGTGGTAATTGGGAGGATCATTGTGTTGTGTGAGTTCGCATATAATAATAACTACCAGGCGAGTATGGGCATGACACCGTTTAAGACATTAGATGGTCGATCTTGTCGATTGCCAGTTTGTTGGGCCGAGGTTGGTGACATAGTAGTTTTGGGCCCTACTTTTGTATAGGAACAAAATGAGAAAATCCAACGGATTCGTCAAAACATGAAGGCAACTCAGGATTGATAGAAGAGTTGTGCGAATAACTGGAGGAAGATCCTTGAGTTTGACGTTGATGATCATGTTCAGATTTTCCCTCGAAAGGGGCAGACACGTTTTGGTATTTCAAGAAAACTCGCTCCGAGATATATTGAACCTTTCAAGATCCTTGAGAGAATAGGTCCTATTGCATACCAATTAGCATTATCGCCTCAGTTAGCAGGAGTATACCATATGTTTTATATATCAATGTTGAAGAAGTACTAGCCTAATCCCTCTCATGTAATTGGCTGGAAACATGTGGCATTGTGAGAGGATTGTACATACAATGATGCCCCGCTAGCTATCATTGATCAAGCCATGAAGAAACTACATAACAATGAGATATCGAAGGTACATGATTGTTAGCAGTTTCATGGTGCCGAGTATGACACTTGAGAGTGAGATGATTACATGGCGAGTCACTTCCCTGAGATTATGAGAGTCGCTTCTTGATCTTTTGTTACCTTAGTAAATTTCGAGGACGAAATTTGTTCTAAGAAGGGGAGACTATAATGACCCGTATTTTTAAACATTGAGTCGACAGGTTCGATATGCATTTTCATGTATCAATTAATGAATTATAAATGACAATGCATGATTTTATGAGAATTGTATAAATTTCTGCGTGCATTAGACGAAACTATGTGATTTTTATGACAATAGTATTAATTAATGTGTATATTAATAAGAAATAAAATAAATAAATAATGATAATAATTATTTAATGGGAGCTAAGTCGAAAAAAATGAATAAAATGAATTGATGCAATATATTAATTCTTGCATACATATACAAAAATATAAAAACGTATATTTATACATATATATAATTGTATGTATGTATGTATATATATGTATATATATGTATGTATGTATGTATGTATATAATGAAAAACAAAAAAATTAATAAATAAATCAAATAACAAGATATATTATCCATTAAGTGGATGGATAATACAAATGGTGATAATTTATTCATGGAAAACAAAAAAGAAAGGGAATTTAATTAATGTATAAGACCCACTTCTTGATTACCTATCTATGTGACTCTCCTCATCTCATTCTCTCCATTTCTTATCCCTGAGGGCCCATTTGGTAAGGGGGATTGGGATGGGATAGGATAAATTTTTTATCTTATCCCATGTTTAGTGCTACATAGGATAGGATAAAAATTTATCCGAGTCTACATCACTTATCCTATGTTGAGGGGATAACTCAATCCCACAAAAACTAGTGGGATTGAGTTATCCTACCCAAAAAATATATATTTTTAAAATTTTTATATCTCATTTTATCTCATGCTATCCTATCCCACCAAAGTAATCCTTATCTTATCCTGTACACTAAAATGCTTTAAGAGAAAAAAAAAAATTCTAAGAGGGGAAAGCCAATCAAAAATCCAAAAAGAAAAAAAAAAGAAAAGAAAGAAAAAGAAGAAAGAAAAAAAAGAGAAAAAGAAGAAGAAAAGGAAAGAAAAGAGGAAAAAAAGAAAAGAGGAAAAGAGAAGTTGTCCATTCTCAAGGATCCGACATTTTGGGTAAATTATTTTACCTCTTTTCAATTTAGAATTGTTATTAAAGTTATGAATTACAATTTTTCTAATGTAGTTTTCAATAAAGGTGATAATTTAATGTGTGACCTAAAACTAGAGTGTAATTACACTAGGAGTAAAACTTCACAATCTATATATACGTTATTGTGTTCAAATTAATAAGTAGAATATAGATATGTATTTTATTTGTACTCGTATAGGCCCTAAGAATTTGTATGGTAGTTGAGAGTCGATATATAAGAGATATACCTATTAATACTGTATTTTAGTTGGCAGATACTAAAATGTCCATAATAAAATTTTAAACTCAATGGCACCAAAATTAAGATTTTTGGAGGTCAATTGATATATTAAATTCGAATTTAAGCGATTTGGAGATTAATCGATAAATATAAAAAAAACATATATAAGGTAATATAATGTTAAATAATAGAAAAAAATGTTATATAATGTTGTATAAAATTATGAAATACTTATTGGAGAAAAATGTGTAACATAAAAAATAATTAAAATTTTTTTATTTATTATATTGAACCGCCAAATTTATGAAAATGGCTTATTATTGTGTATTAAAAGTTAGACACATATCGACAATACGAATTTTTAATATTTTGGTCAATATTAAGGGCTTATTGGCACGAATTGACCTTGTTGACCCTGTCGGTTAGACAGGTCAGCGAGTGTTAGGTTTAGTTAGAGTTGACTGTATTGACCAAATCCATAAATAGACTACAATTAACCGAGTCAATACTTTGATTGATTAAGGATCATGAAGTTAGATTTGAGTCAAGTTTCATGTAGATATTAAGAAAACACGTTGATTACGTAGGATTAAACGCTAGCGGGGCGCGACCGGTTATAAGAGGAGTACCGGGAATTGAACATCCTTATGAGTAGTATTTTCTAATTTATTACTTAACTTGTTATTCTATTCATAAGTGAAATATTATTACATATTGAAATGTATTTGTAATCTTTGAATGAGTTTTTAAATATGAAAATATGCACCAATTTTTGAGGTTTGGGTTCAGGTTCGGGTATTGGGTATGGTAGAGCATTGAAGACGAGTAACTATCGTACTTGGGGTACGTACTGTGTAGGTCTATCAAATTGAGCTCCCCTTTAGAGGATCTGAGGTTGCCATACACAAGGTATAAGCTAGCGGATCCTTATGATATGAGAATGCGCCTAACTATCGGGTACACCCGCTCGAATGGATTTATTATTACTTTTAGGCTATTGAGAGCTTTGACATGTGTTTTCAGTATTAAAATTATTTTCAAAATGAAAGGTGCACGACTACATTGTGGATCTAATGTTCATTAATTGTTGCATTCATTTGTATATTATTATTGTGCATGCATATATGAGAGTGTTTTACAGAATTTCTGTTCTAAGTTATAGATTACGCTACATTACTTACTAAGCCGCTATGCACAACATTGGTTCACTACTCTAATTTATTAGGTGCTTCTTCTCCTAAGGATAAATGGAAGAAGGTAGTCATTGTGTATAGCACATCTCATTTATTTTGGTAGGTTTTGTTACTTGGACTCTATTACAAATATAAATGGTATGGCTTTTTTTGACGATTTATGTTAAACATTTTTCTAATTATTTTTATTTTTTCATTAGTATAGATATAACATTATGGGGTGCTTTATAAGTGTTTTTGTTGGTTTAAATAAATACTTGGATTAACAAAATAAAAAGGGTGAATTTAATTTGAAAAACTTTAGACAACTAAAATATACTTAAAAATAAAAAAAATAAAATATAGTCAATTTAAATTTAAAAATGTTAGATAACTCAAATAGAGTAACTGTTTGAAGAATCAATCTACTGTGGAAAGTTTTAATTTTATTTTTTGTCAGTAGAATTGTTAGTTTGTGGAAATTGTTATCTTCAATTTAAGGTGCATTTAGCCCAACCTTTCTGGTAAACATCTAAACGAGACACTTCCTCAAAAGTAGTAATTATTAGGTCTTCCCAACTTAATTTTTTTCAAAAATATTTTCTTAATCTTTGCATCTATTTATTCAAATTCAAAGATAGCTTGCCTATTATAGAACTGATTAATATAAATGTATTGATGGTAGAGATTTCAAATCTTTACACTTGTAAAAAAATATCTCATGAAGGAAATCTCTTAGTAAAAGCAAATCATACTTACCATAATAAGAATGCCATGAAAAAAAAAAAAAATTGGAAAGCTTCCAATGCAATGCTAATCAAGCTCCTATAAATTCAAGTATTCAAAGATAATTAGATACATTAAAAGAAAAAAAAATCAAAGAAAAAAGATGGCAGGTGTATGCATGAAATTGTTTGTTTGCAGTGTTTTAGTCCTGACCATGTTTCTCTCACAATCTACAGCCTCGTTTGAGGATTGCTATACTGATTGTTTTTACGAGTGTGTTGCTGACAGATACGATGGCCCTACATGTGTTAAGTCATGCAATAAGAAGTGTAGCTCCAGTGCCTCTGTGAAAGATATTTATGAATCATGCATGCTGAGATGTTCATCTTCCTTGCCCACTTCCATCCATGCCCAAAAGAACACAAGTAAAGTCATTTTCCCCCTCTTCTTTTCTTTCCATTGTGCCCATTTATGCATAACTATCTTATAATTAGTGAGAAACAAAAAAGAGCAATGTATTATAAGTATCTTGGTCAATACTTTTTTTAATAATTTTTTTTTAAAAAATATTTGTATCTCAAATTTTCCATCATTTTCTTCCTCTCTTTCTTTTTTATTTTTTGTTTTTCTTTTATTTATTTTTGTATTTTTTTTAAACCGATATTGTCTGAGTTTGTTGGTCAGCAGACCCAAAAATATAGCCGACAAACTTAGAAAATTTAAATGTTTTAATGGACAAACCCAATTTCTTAAAAAAAAAAAAAGAAGAAAATGAGGAAAGAGGAAGAAAAAGAGGATGAAGGAAGCCTTAGAGGGTAGAAGTAATTTAAAAAATATATAAAAAATTGTTGACCATGACACATATAGTATAGTATATTGGTGGAATCTAAATAAATGCCCTCATTCTTAATCATATTTGTTTTAGTTCTCAATTACTCATTTTTCAATTTTATTAAATTATGCATACATAATTTAATAAAATTAAAAAATAATAATTGCATTAGGATTTGATTATTTATTATTCTGACCTTTTTTTTTAAAATTATGATAGGTGGAAAGGATGTTGAAGATGTTTTGAGATCTTGCTCAAGTAAGTGCAATGTGCACTAATGGAGGCTAGCATTTTCCAGTGATAAAGATTTATTAATAAACATATTCTAGAAATTTAATTGTCCAAGAGGGTTATGGACTTGAATATGTTGTATGAGATGCTGTGGTATAAATTGAATAAAATGCTTTTTATGTTTTTTTTTTTTTTTGTGCTGAAAACTTTTATCTTTTCCATTGTATGAGAGAGTTATGCTTTAATGTGTTAATGATTTTATTTCAAAATTAGAAAAATTATTTAACAACTAAGCAATAAACGACCATCCAATAGGTTATTTGAAAGTAAATGATCAAGTTATCATCTTCACATTTTTTTAGAATGTTATGGATAGTAGCATTCAAGGTTTTTGTGCCTGATGTTTATCTATATATTTAATTTTCATCCTAATTAATAATTGCATTTGAGATGCTATTAGCAACTCCATATAGAAAAAAAAAGTTCTATGTATGTTTCTTCCCAAGTATATTGTAAAAGGTGTGCCTAAGGCCTACAACCATGAAAATCGTTTTGTTAAATTCTTGAAGTAACAAATACATATACTTATATATATAGAGCCAAATTGCAATTGCCTTAGAGAACTAAGAGAAAACTATGTTTTTACTTATCCTTTTGGTATTTTTATTTATAGACGAGAGAAAACTACTTTTACTTGTACTTTAATTGCAATTGCCTTGGAGAACTAAGAGAAAACTATGTTTTCACTTATCCTTTCGGCATTTTTATTTATAGACGAGAGAGAAACTACTTTTAATTGCACTTTTGACATTTTTACTTATAAATGAATGTTTTTTGGGTTGTATAATGCTCCTTCAACTTTTTAATGGTAGAGAAATTTATAAATATTTTCATGGATGGTTTTGTAATGTTTAGATTTTCTTTTGATGAATGTTTGAATCACTTGATCTTCGTGTTAAAAAGATGTAAAGAAAAGAATTATACTTTAAATTGAGGAAAAATTGAGAAAAATGTCGTTGGTTCAAAAATAGAAAATAATGAGACATACTTGGGAAAAGAGAAATAAGAGAAAGTTTTATTTTCTTGTTAATAAGTTTGTATACAATCTTCATGCATAATTTGTAATATGAACACCCTTTTATATAGGCTCTTGGTCATAATAGAATGATAAATACTATTTACAATACATAAATATAATGGTGATTATAAAAATAATGTAAATGTCTTATAGGTTACATGAGAATGGTGGAAGATAAAATAACCATAAAATTATTATAATGTAACATCGCAGTTCTTGGTCCTTTTTTTCTATCACATCGGGTCACGCATGGAGAGACGTGCCTATAAATCATTAAATCTACTACTAAGACACTACATGTGTCAACAGTCGAGAACCGATACGTTACTATTCTCACATTCAAATCTCATTAAACACCTTCTAGACATACCAAAACTCATCCAAATCACTCAATGAACTCTTGGACTTACCAAGGCATGACCCATGTAAAATATACTGAGATAATAAGATAAATAAATCATTGACTTTAACACTTAAAACTTTAAAAAATCGTAAAACAAAGCCTCCCCATAAAACTCCTTAACATGGCCCGAATGACTGAAAACTAAACCATAAAATAAATTAACAACTTAAATCAGTTTGGTGGACCACATGTCCAGTCCATAATAACTAATCAAATAAAATGTCATAAAACAACCTTCATCGTGAGGTTGGAAAACTAGTTATAAAAATGTTTGAGAAATGCTGGTCGACAAAAACCACCTCAAGTGTCACCTGAAATAGAAAGGTGGGGTGAGGTCGAGAGCCCAGTGGATCATACATAGTATATCCATAGTATTATTCAAGTCAAAATATCAAACATGTAAACACTTAACATGCATTAGGCGTTTCAATCATTCAATTATTCAACAATTGTTAATTAGACCAAAAGACTTAACCCTGATGTTCTCTTATCATTATCATATTAAAGGAGATAAGGAAAATGCACTATATGCTAGATTCCAATGGGATGAGGTGCACACCCATTACCCAACCCAGGAACTAGGGTCACACCTATTGCTCCATTACCAAAGAACTAGAGCCACACCCATCGTTCTATCATCGAGAATTAGAGACCAACTCATTATTCCATTCGCGAGAACACCCACAATGATCCCCCTTGGACCACTGCGTTGGTATGTGGTTCAAGTCTTAAGTTAACTTTAATTAAGATCACTCAGTCATTCATCTCATCACGTTAAGCATGGAAAATATAGAACAAGTAATATCCTTCAAGTAATTCAAACTTGATAATCATTTCATGACTGTCATACATATAATAATTTATATTGCATATTATGAAAAAAAGTAGACAATGAGCATATATACAAGAATCATGTTATACATCACTATACCAACAAAAGACCTCATAATATCAAATTAATGTCTAAATACAACTTAACATGCTTCTAGGCATTCATCATAGAGTACACAAGCATCATGTTTAACATTTAAAACTCAAATAAGACTAGAGAGCAAGGTAATCATCCCCACTTATATAATTAGTTCTCTTGGGCCCTTGTTTATAGTTGTTTTAGCCATGGCTCTTCAACCTTTAAGATTTAACACAAATATTATTCGAGTTTCAAATATTATTAATGTGTTCAAACCACAATGCAATGATTTCGTAATCGTGGTGGCATGTTGCATGTGAAAAGAACAAAAACGAATAGGCAACAATGTATTCTTGGTAATCATAATGTGTAAGTGAGGGTAAGGAGAGGCCGATTTATTATCGCGGTGGGCTTATCGTGCTATGTTTGTGCATTTCTAGTCTCTCTTGTGAATGATACTACGATACGTTGAACTCTAATATCAAAACACGAATCAAAATAATCAGTAGAATATTATACCTTATACTCGCTTGTTACTCCCCTCGCTCACCTTGGAAGAATGCCTTCAACACTTTCTGTTCACTGTTAAGTGAAGAGAGATGTTGACAACTCAAATAATGATATGGTAACAACAAATGATATTGATTCCAAACGAAACTAATGCGTTACCTCGTTTGTACACGTCCCAGAAATTGTAGCAGTCCAACCATATGCAATCTTGTGTTGTTCTTTTCTAACAATGCTTGTGGGTCATCAAGAGAGGGTTGAATGGTGTAGTTTCAAACCTGGAATGCATGTGGAATGAGGAAGGATGTTATAAAAGTCTCTTGGAATCGGTTCAGGGAGAAACAGTGGGCGGTTGCAGGTTGAAGATGAAGGTTAGGTTTTCCTCTACGGAAGAAGGCTATATATATATATATATAGACGAAGGTTAGGGTTCCCTCAACAAACCTTCCATTTCTGAGTTTTAATCACAGTACCATGGGCGTTGATCCCAAGACCGTAGTCTTAGTATTGTTCCTAATCACAGGACTGTGGTAACCTGACCCAGGATTGCGGTCCTAGTGCGGGCCTATTTTTTATGAAGTTATAACATAGGATTAGAGTCCTTATTCAGGGACTGCGGTCATGTGTCTTTTTTTTGGTTGGCATTCTATTCTTTAGGGTATTACATATAATTTAAGGGTTATAAAATATTAAATGATGAGTTGTGGTTATTCAAATATATTTATGACACTATCCCTTTTGAATACCATTATATATAGAGAATATGACTCGTTAAAACCTTACTACAAAAAATTTATTGGAAAAATCTAAAAGGGAAAAATTACATATTCTCACAAAGTCTTATTATATTATAGGACTACCTTATTAAAAACCTTATAAGGAAAACTCAGTGGGACAAAATCTTAGCTAAAAGAAAAAGAGTTACAGTACATTAATTAATAACTCATTTTTATTTTTCTGCTCATGATGAAATGTGTAAACTTTTTTCTTTTGTTATACTTGAAATATCTTTGAGTTGTTGTATCCCAATATCATGTACAAGCCTGTCAAATATTATACTTGACAAAAATTTTGTAAACAAGTCCTTAAAATTTTCATTCGATCTTATTTGCTAAATATCAATTGTACCACTCTTTTGTAACTCATGCATAAAGAAGAATTTTGATAAATTATGTTTGATTCTGTCATCCTTAATATATCATTGTCTTAACTGTGTAATACATGTGTTGTATTATCTTCATAAAATATTATAAGACAATAGCAGATAATCTTCAAGATCCTTAAATATATTAGATTATAGATTTTAATGATATACATTTACAACTTATTTAATTAATCATGAGAATCTCAAGGTGATTTGAAGAAGTTGCAACCACCGCTTGCTTCATGAGCAATCATAATATTGCATTATCATTATAAGTAAAAACATATAATGTTTGTGATATTGGTTTGTGAGAATTAGATAAAAATTCAATAACTTCAAATCTAACTAACTTTAGTGTTGCTTTTTTTAAGAAACATATAAACTAGTATCATTTATTCATCAAAGATAGCATAATATATGCTTAATGTCATTCTAATGTCATTCCAATGTCTTTGAGTTAGCAAGAGTTATATTTTGCGAGTAACTTAACAAAGAAAATAATATTTAATCTTATACAATTCCTAATATCTTTCATATCAATTTTTTTTTTCAAGTAAGTTTTTTTTCTTCATTGGCTCTCATAGGGCCATAACATTCAAATCATTAATATATACAACAAGAATCACAAACCCAGTTGCTGATTTTTTTGATTAAAAATACATGAGCAAATTTTATACGGAGAATGTATATAATTATCATATGCATAAAAAAAATAAATTAATAAATATAATTATAATATGCATCTGCAAATATAATCACCAATATCAATAAAAAACATTGTAAAATATGCACATATAATAATTAGGTAATATATGTACTATATAATGTTAAACATTTTCAAATTTATGTTTTAAAACATCTGCTTTAAACATATATTTTAAATCTTTTTAAAATCTTTCATATATATCATCATCCATGAATCATTTTTTTCTTTAAATATTTTTGTAAAATATTCATTTGCATCAAACACAGTATACACTATCAAGTTTTGTGATTTATAATAAAAATATTTATTATTCGTCATTGTGTTTTTATATTTTTCATATTTTTTTAGTTAAAAAATAATCTCATCCAATTTTTAATCTCTTTAGCATCAAACTAATTATATGAAAACTATGACCACCATGGTATTGTCAATTATTTTTGCTTCGGTCATTGTCATATATCTTTTCTTGTATATTATAACAATTAAATCTATTTTTATATCAATAGTTATCAACTTACTTTAGGGATTGTATAATATCACTTGAATGAGAATGATGTTTTTTTTTTCATCAAAATAATTTTTATTTTTCTCATGCAACAAAATGAGCAATTCAATATTTATATTTACGAGAATTATTCTTCTTTCATAACATTAATAAGATAGATATATAACTACCTTTTTTTCTTAATATTAAATATATATACTTTTGACTTCTATATATGATTTACAAATAAACACACACACATATATATAACTATAATAAAATTATAATAAGAAATAATATATGAATGTTAATAACACCAATAATAATATTTTATTTTTAAATGT
>JAJIYU010016937.1:0-11907 GCA_030144865.1 Tinospora cordifolia | reverse complement strand
ATTCTTTCAAAAACTCGTAGATCCGTCAAAAACTACAAATGAATAGTCAAAACTTCTAGAATTTAGCCTAGAATTACTAATTCATCGATTTAAAAGAAAGATCTGAGCTCAATTCGTTCCAGATCATTTTGTGCGTCAAAAACCCCAAATCGTTGATCAGTTTTGCGATTTCGATGTTATTACCCTATGAAAATTGATTTGAATGAGTTTAAGGCTTCAAAATCTTACCTTAGTCGCTTAAGATTGCTCTAGATCTTATCTGGATCGTTTTGACTATCTCCGGGCAAAAATCGAATCTTCGATTACCAAAATCAGATGCTCTGATCTACGATTTTTCTTTCTATTTTTCATTCTCTGTTCTACGATTAAAAATGGGATGAATAGTAACTGCATATGAATAGTACCCATGGTTACTATTCATAGAGAAAATTTTTACCCAGTTCCCCCTTTTTCTTTGAAATCAGTTCAAAAAGGCCTTATAAGTAACCTTTTTGTTTTTTGACTTTTTTTTCCAACTTAAAGCAACGTGATTTATTTTATTTCTTTAATAAATATTGTAATAAACATTTAAATCATAATTTTGGACATTTTTATATTTATTTAGTATTTTTAAAATTTTATTTATTTCTTCTTCGCAAACCTCGTATATATATATATATATATATATAACCTTATTTATACATATATGTACATGTACAATACATACTTATATATTCGTACGTTATTTCAACGTGTCATAAAAGAAATTTGGTCATTACATATGTACTCAAAACATTTTCTTGACATTTAGATTTAAAATTTCTAACCCAAAATAGATATCGATGAGACCATGACCTCATAGCGATAGGGTATTGTTTTGTGGTATAAGTGTTCAATGACGTATTTTCATTGATAGAGAAATAGCTCAAAGTTCTTCATATGCTGATGTATTAAATACAAAAGAATAAAATAAGAAGATAGAATTAATATCATTTAAGAGCTACATATATATAAGTAATTTATACGTGCTAAACACCACGTACCTCAATCACGCAAATAACCATTACCCGATCAAAATTTTCATCCATTTCATAAGTAGTTATATCTGCTAATATAATTGTTAGGGCATCTAGGTTATGTTGAGTTGATTCTCTAATCTAATGTCATTTGAAGTGCCTATGTCATATTGGCGTAACACTGTCAAAATGACAACCTTTTTCCATTTTTTATTTATATTTTTTTTACTATTTTTGTTAAAGATAAAATAAATAATTAGGCTTAAAATGGAAATACTATTTAATGTTAAACTTACACCAAAATAATGTAAAAGTTATAGTATTAAAAATTGGATATGTTTTTATTCTTATTAAAAATAGTATATATGTATAAGAAGCCACTTATACCTATAACTGGTGCTTTTTTTGTTAGTTAGATCTAGTGTGGAAGCTATGTTTAATTTGTGCATTTAATACTAATAAAAATTTGATTATGTCACAAATTATTCTTAAAGAATTGAATCAACATTTACTACTTTTACTACTAATAAAAGATAAACATTTAGCAAAAATTAGTAAGTTTTCTTTTCTTTTGTTTTTTAGAGGTTTAGCCTATTATTATTGGTCAACCTCTATTTTATTTAAAAATTTTAAAAGTTATTAACAAATGCAATAATTTTATTCAATCCCTAGTTTTGATAAATTCTAGGAAGATTAGATGTTAGCATTAAAATTATCAAACACAAACATAATCATAATTATTAAAAAAAATACTTTGAAATAAGGTAGAATGAGAGAGTTGGGGTTAACATGATTCATTACGTCCAATAAAATAAAATAAAAGTAATTAAGATAGACGATTATTTACCTGCATTGGTCTTTAATGAAATCTTTTTGAGATACTGAATTGGTAACACCTGTTACCTGACAATTGCTATACTTTCGAGCAACATAGAAGAGAAATCCACCATATCCACATCCAAGATCTAACATTTTTTGACCATCTTGTATTTGCGCTCTCTCACAAGATAAATTTAGCATTGCCATCACAGCCTCTTCTAGTGTTGTGTATTCATATTTGAAGTAGCAACAACTGTAACCATTTTACTTTATAAAATTAAAATATCATTTGACATGCACATGCTTGCTAGCAATTTTTTTTAACATATCATTGAGTACTTAATTAGCTCAATTTAGGTTTAGGGCTACTTTATATATCCTCATTAAATAACTTATAATAGTACCAACAAAAGTTGGATTAAGTGGATAAAACTTAATATCATTTAACCAAAGGCCACCAAGTTCAGCTTTCGATATGGAGAAAACTATGCTGGGAGAATTCTTTCATTTATGACTGTACTGATGATTAGCCTTGAAGTACATGTAAAGCTGACATATATCATGATAGCCAAAAAAGAAAAATAAAGACATACAGTAATAATGTGGATGGCAAGAGACAATGATAAATTTAGAAAGAAGCTATTCGATACTATATCGTCTTTTTTAAAATGTCAAATAATATGAAACAAAATATGAAGTAGCAAAGTATTTTATTATTGTTGTACTTTTATTTTTATTTTTTGGGCTGGTTTTAACTATTTATTCATACATACACATTTTCATGATGTTTCCTAACATAAGCTTGAAAAGGGAGAATGGCACATCAAACATCTTTGACTCCATGCTCATTTTTCGAAGAGTTGTTTCAAAATTGCCATATGCATAAATATATAAGAACAAAGAGCTCTTCAAAATATTAATGCGAAAAAAGCGTTGAGTATGGAAAGATAGGGAAGGTTAAGGTCAAAATATGTGACGTCCCGGCCTCAGGTCCTGATTCCCCGTAATGGATCATCGGGTAACCTTTCCCTGAGGACTGGAGTAGTCAAATTTCTTTATTTCCTATTTCATGTTTTCCACGTGTAATGCAATTTATATGCATGCATGACATGAACAATTTAAATAATTCAAAGTAGTGGAAGAAATCTCAATAATAGAAATGAAATACCATGCATGTACTTCAAAATATGAAAGTCCAAAATTTAAAAATAAAAAGTAGAATTATAAGTTACAACAAAAATTAGGCACCTATCTGGTTTAATAATTACATCAGAATACATTCCAAAACAAAAGAAAGTTAAACACTCAGAGGTTCTTCATGTACTGCTTCAAAACCTATGAAATCAATGATTATGGTTCCTATGGGTACCTGAAAAATAAAGATTAATTGAGCTCGAAAGCCCAGTGAATTATTCCTACACATCACATGCATTATAAAGATCAAACCCAAAACATGCAAACACTTTTCAAGCATTAGTCGTTTCACACAATAGATTGGTTTGTTGTAACCTAAGTCTGAAAGTCCTCGGTGGTTCCAGAATGCCATGATACGCTAGACAGTCGTATCTCACAAGTAGGCATACGCTGCAGTGAAATCAACAAATCAATTCTACTTGTGTTCAGTTTCAAGTACGCTACATAGCCATACTTAGGGCCCTTTGATTAATCATCAACCAATCATTAATCAATCAACAATCAATCATATCCACAAATGTCCAAGTATGCTCCAAAGCCATACCGGGTGCATTCAGGTACGCTAAAAAGCCATACCCTTAGGATCCACTATCTCATAGACAAATAACGCATAATCAACCATTATTCATTTCTAAGTACTCTTAGCTCAGCAATACAGCGTCAGAGTGGGGCTACCTACGTTGCGCATCCAGGTGCTCATTGCAGGGATACTACAGTGCGCTTGATGGCTACATACATCGCATCGGCAATGGTGTTCTTAAAATCATTTATCTTCTTTTAGGTTATCAATCAATCAAGTCATGGCATCACAATATAACCTTTTCAAGTTAAATTTCATAAAATGAAGTGGAACCAATAGAAATCGATGAAATGTAAAAATAGAGATTAACCGACATCAAACATTGTCATTCAACTCAATCAAGCCCATCAAGATATAAACATGCATATAAAAATCCTAAACTATCAAACAATCATGTTTTGAATTTAAAATCTAAATAATACAAGTAAGCAAGGAAATCTCGTCCACCTGTATATGTCGGATGAACCCTTGTGCCACTTCACAGAAGCTCACCGCCCTAATAATCTTGATCTGAAATAAAAATTAAATTATTTAATTAATTAATTTTCAAGTCCCTGTTATTCATCCAAAAATGAATTAGAAATAATCTAAGCTTAAAATCATTCAAAAATTTCCTTTACTTTTAAATAAATTATTTCTACTTTAGAAAGAAAATTCTAATATTTAATATTTGCATCAAGACTCCAAATAAATTCAATCTCCAATCACTGAACTCCCAAACTATAATTATAATCACCGTTCACGTTCATTCTAGGTTATCCACATGAAATTCCTTATAAAAGGGTCCCCAAAAACTTGAATTTCTTATTTCACCACATCATCATACAAAACTATATTCATTTTCTTCCAAATTCAGAATAGAACAACTTTAATTCTGACTGTTACCTAAAAGGTTGAGCGGATCGAGTTTTATCCTTGTCCAAAGAATTTTGCCCTCCAAACCCTCCAGATCCTCTCCAAAACTCGTAGATTCGCCAAAAATTCAAATGAACAATCAAAACTTTCAGAATTTAGTCTAGAATCACTAATTCATCGATTTAAAAGGAAGATCTGAGCTCAATTCGCTCTGGATCATTCTATGCTTCAAAAACCCCAAATCGTCGATCAAATTTACAATTTTGATGTTGTTAGCCTATGATTTGAACAAGTTTAAGGCTTCAGAATCTTACCTTTGACGCTTAGAATTGTTCTATATCTGATCTTGATCATTTTGACTGCCTCTGGGCGAAAATCAAATCTCTGATGACCACAAATAACGTGCCCTAAACTCTGCCATTTCTCTCTGTTTTGCGATTTAAAATTGGATGAATAGTGCCCGCGTGAACAGTGGTTACTGTTTATAGAGACAATTTTTGCCCAGTTCCCCCTTTTTTTCATAGTTAGTTCAAAAAGGCACCTATAACTATCCTTTTTATTTTCTATTTTTTTCTAACTTTAACCAACGTGATTTATTTTATTTCTTTAATAAATGTTGTAATAAACATTTAAATCATGATTCCGGACATTTTTATATTTATTTAGTATTTTTAAAAATTTATTTATTTCTTTTTTCACGAACCTTTGGTTATACGTATATTTTTATTTATTTATTTTTCTTTCATCTTATTTATACCTCATCATGATTAAATAAATATTTATCTTGTTTATTTATTTAGTTATTTTATAATTTACCATCTCCAAAATGAAGTGTACGTTTTATAAATTTTTCGAGGTATTGCAACCTACCCCCCTTAAATAAAATTTCGTTCTCGAAATTTGAATAAACTTATATGCTTGAGTAATGTGTTCTGTCAAGTACTCTTGCTGAAAAGATCTGGGTACTTCCTTTGCATCTCACTCTCCAACTCCCAGGTTATTTCTTCCAGGTCGTGATGCTTCCATAGGACCTTAACCAAGGAAATGTCCTTGGTCTTGAGACTTTGCACCTTACAATCAATGATTTTGACAACTGGTTCCTCGTAAGTTACGTCTTCTTGAAGTACAATATCTTGTCACTATATGACATGAGAAGGATCTGGCTCATACTTCCAGAGCATCAAGACATGGAACACATTGTGGACTGAAGATATTGTGGACTGAAGATAATATGTTTGGTAGATCCAATTCATATGCACATTCACCAATCCACCAAATGATCTCGAACGGATTGATGAATCTAGGTGCTAGCTTCCCTTTAGCT
This sequence comes from Tinospora cordifolia, assembly GCA_030144865.1. Taxonomy (NCBI): domain Eukaryota; kingdom Viridiplantae; phylum Streptophyta; class Magnoliopsida; order Ranunculales; family Menispermaceae; genus Tinospora; species Tinospora cordifolia. The sequence continues at coordinate 6,140 of JAJIYU010016937.1, read as the reverse complement.
CAAAATCGTCTAATTCGTTTATGTGAACTGATCTTCAGGAATACACCGTCTCTTGGTTGGAATTCTAAAGGTTTATTTCTCCTATCTGCATAGCTCTTCTGTCTACTCTGAAAAAAGTTAACTTCCTCTGGATCTTAATCTAATTACTCATATCTTCAATCATCTTGGATCCAGTGAGTATATGGTCTTCAAAATCTACCTAACATGATGACGATCTGCAAGGTCTACCGTAGAGTGCCTCGTATGGAGCCATACCAATGCTCGCCTGATAATTGTTATTGTAGGCGAACTCTGCTAGGTGTAAAGACTTGCTCCAGTTGTCCTTGAAATCAAAAGCACACGCTCTAAGCATATCCTCAAGTATCTAAATAACCCTCTCTGATTGACCATCAGTTTATGGGTGAAATGTTGTACTCATGGTTATCCTACTGGTCAGTTCCTTCTGTAGACTTTACCAGAAATGGGATGTAAATCTGGTGTCTCTGTCTGATACTATGGTCTTAGGAACACCATGTAATTTAACAATCTCCTTGACACATAACTCACTCAGTTTACTCACTGAATTTGTAGATCAGATAGGCAAGAAGTGTGCTACCTGTGTTAACCGATCCACTATAACCTATACAGTGTCTCCCCTTTTTTATTCTTCGAAAGACGATAACAAAATCCATTGTCACATGATCCCACTTCTATTTCGGCACTAGAAGTGGTTATAACAACCCAAATGGCTTTTTATGTTCAACTTTCACTTGCTGACATGTCAAACACTTAGAGACATATCTAGCTATGTCTCTCTTCATCCCTTGCCACCAAAAGGTTTCCCTTAGATTCTGATACATCTTATCACCACCTGGATGTATTGTGTACTTGGTTTGATGTGCCTCATCCAGTATGGTGTCTTTGATCTGTCTGGTACTCAGTACACAGAGTCTATCCCCCAGTCTTAGTGCACCTTCTGAGTCTAATCTGTAGTCTGTATGCCTACCCTGTTTGACGCCCTCAATTAGATCTATTATCCACTTATCATTCTTCTGTTCATCTCTAAATTGGCATAGAATATCTGGTTGGCATGATATCGCATACAGATATGCCTATTCTTTGTCCATAGCTATACCCAGATTATACTTATCAATCAGCTGGTACATCCGTGCTACCTCTTCATCCTTCCTGCTGGACTTTCTACTAAGTGCATCAGCTACTACATTAGCCTTACTCGGATGATAATGCAACTAAAAACCATAGTCATTAAGGAATTCTAACCATCTCTTTTGCTGGAGACTTATGATCTAAATACAGATCGAAACTTTCTCCATAGAGATAGTGCCTCCATATTCTTAGAGCAAACACGATCGCTGCACGTTCCAGATCGTGTGTGGGGTAGTTCTGCTCATGTGTCTTCAATTGTCGTGATGCATAAGCTACTACTTGCCCCTCCTGCATCAACACTACCCCCAAACCATGCAGTGATCCATCTGTGCATACTGTATACCCCACTCCAGGGGTAGGAGTGATCAAAACAGGCACTATGGTTAACCTTTTCTTCAACTCTTGGAATGACCTATCACACTTGTCATCCCAAATAAATTTCTCATATTTCCTGGTCAGTTTAGTCATTAGCGCAGCTATCTTAGAGAAACCTTTTATGAACCGGCGGTAGTATCCTGCCAATCCTAAAAAACTTCTAATCTCTGTGATTGTGGTTGGCTATTTCCAGTTGGTTATCGCTTCCACCTTTTCTGGGTCCACACATATCCCTTCTGCTGAAACACGTGGCCAAGGAACTTAACTTTCCTCATCCAGAACTCACACTTGCCAAACTTTGCATATAACTGGTTCTTCATGAGAGCCTCCAAGACTATGCACAAGTGTTGTTCATGCTCAGCATTTGATTGAAAGTAGACCAGTATATCATCAACAAACACTACTACAAACTGGTCTAAATACTGGCTGAAGACCCTATTCATTAGGTCCATGAATGCTGCAGGTGCGTTCGTAAGACCAAACGACATTACGGTATACTCAAAGTGCCCATATCTAGTCCTGAACGCAGTCTTCGATATATCTTCCTCCCAGATTCTCAACTGATGATACCCCTGACTTCAAATCTATCTTAGAGAACCATATGGGTCCTCTTAGCTGATCAAAGAGGTCATCGATCCTGGGCAAAGGGTATTTGTTCTTGATAGTCACTTGATTCAACTTTTAGTAGTCAATGCATAATCTCATAGATCCATCCTTCTTCTTATCAAAGAAGACTAGAGCTCCCCATGGCAACTCACTCGGTCTGATGAAACCCTTCACTAAGAGCTCATCTAACTAAGTCTTCAACTCAAACAACTCCATCGGTGCCCTTGGATAAGGTGGAACAGCTATTGGATTGGTGCCAGGATGCAATTCGATCTTAAAGTCTATTTGCCTGTGTGGTGGAAGGCTAGGCAAATCATTGGAAAACACATCCGCGTATTCCCGTACCACAGGGATTTGCTGGATATCCTTGGGTCTTTCTGCATCTTCCTCTACTAACTATCTAGAGTCTTCTTTCAACTGAACGGAATACAACCATGCCAATGCTGGACTTCTAGGCAGCTTTTGTCTGTTTTAGTCAATCTTCAAGGTCTCGCCAAACGGTAATTTAACTGTGACCTCTATTTCTGACAATCTATCTTTGCTTGATATTTGGTTAGCCAAGAATTCCCAATATCACGTCGTACTCCTTAAAACATGATACACACAAGTCTATTAACATTCGGTAATCCCCAAACGTAAGTTCACATCTGCAATATCTACGTGAACTCACTATGTTTCCAATAGGGGTAGCTACCTCTAAGGATATCACCAATGGACTAGTTACTAAGTGCAACCCCTCTATTGTTTCTTCAGAAACAAAAGACCTAGTAGCATTTGAATCAAATAACACCTGCACAACAACACCAAACAATAAGAACGTACCTTCCACTGTTGGGGTGGGATTTGCATGGGTGTCCGCTACATACAGGCTTGCCTGATTGGTCTACTGTGGGTAGGGTTTCTGCTGTGATGACTGAGTCTGACCTCTACTCTGTTGTGGTGGCTGAGGTGCAGGGTTTACTGCTATCTCTGGGCAGTCTCTAGCAAAATAACCATCTCTGTTACAAATATAACACAATCCTAACTTCCTCGCCTGTGTCGTCTGGATGTCTCTAAGACGGTTAGACTTTCTCTGCTGAGTCTGTCATCCACTCTAAGTCTGTGTCTGTCGTTGAGCCCTTGATGCTTCGCGTCTCTCCTGTCCATGCCTCCTCCCTTGTGATGGACCTGCAGTCTGTCCAAATCTAGCCTTCTTTCTGGTCCTTAATTCTTGCTCAGCCTCTAAATCTCTCAACTATTTATGCCTGCTCCACAGTCTCTCTGAAATTTGTCAACTTCATTAGTGCTACTATCTTGCTAATCTCTATCTTTAATCCTTCAGTAAACCTGTAAACTTTAGACTGTTCATCCTTTAATAAGTCTGGCACAAACCTCGACAGCTCAGGAAACTTCTGTTCATATTCAGCTGCAGACATCATCCTCTTAGTCAGACGGACGAACTCAAAATGCATCTATCTCCTTTTGGTTGTCGAGAAGAAAACATCATAAAATAGTCATTTGAATTCCTCCCATTTCATATTTACTTCAACTATGCTGGGGTCGTTCATGATCATCTCCCACCAATGGTAGGCTACCAACTAATGTACAACTAGAGCTACCCTCCTAGGTCCTGATACCCCTATAGCATTGAGATGTTTGTTTATCTTAGTAAACCATATATCTGCTTCTCTTGGATCTGTGACATTCTCAAAGGTGTTGGGTTTCAACTTCTGGGATTCAATCAATAACTCCTTCAATTCCTTGTCATACCCAATTGACCTACTATGTGGTATCACCTCTGAGGATCTAGCCTCCTGTTGAGTCTGTGGTAGAGGTGAAATTTGTGGCTCTGTCTGTCGTTATATAGATGGTTGTACTTGCGGCTGAACCAGTGTAGACGGTTGTGGAGTTACTACTGGTTGCAAGGTTCTCACTACCTGCTCCACGATCCTCAGAGTAATTTCTGATACCACTATCTGGGAGATCTCTTCTATGATCTTTGGAGTCACTAATGCTCCTATTGGTGCTACCGCCCTTGCGGTACTATTATCTTTCTATTCAAGCTCATTTTCACTCTCAATTCAACCCCTCTGGCTCCTAGGTCATCCTCTTGCCATTTCCCTACAAGTCAAAACTTAATTCAGTATGCATAGTTTCATTGCATTGAAGCAAAATTCCAATGACTATCAAAGTATGCATCGTTTACATTTCTACTCTAATTGAAGTATCCAAAACTTTAAATAATTTGACTTGTCTTAAGACTATTTGTCCTAACCTACCTATAAGCCTTGCGCTTTTTGTGCTATCGTGACTCTAGGTGTAATGTTTCTAAGTTTTCGATTTGTCTTTGTGGTCTAAAGGTTTGTGCTTCTAAGTCGGCAGCATTTCGTGTGTTTTAGGGTATAGGAATTTGGGTTATATTTGAATTAATTTACTACATCTATTACAAACAATCATTCATCAAATAAGCAAGTAATACACACAAGCATAATGAACTCTCAAGTTTTCACTTGTGCCCTCGGGTTCACACTCGCCTTTCCACACAAACTTCCACTTAGAATTTCATTACGCCCACCACAATAGTGCAAGTGTTTCAGTCTCTAAGGTTGATGCAAGACCCACCATGCTGGACTGTCGCATCCCAGTACAACACAGTGCATACAAGTTCAACCAAAGAAACCAATCACTCCCCAAACATGGTTCGTCATTCTCTGAGTTCAAAATTCCTCCATACCCCCAATCTCTATGCACACCATCCTACATAGAGGCTAGAGATACAAGTTCCTCCCAACCTTGTGTCCTAACCAAACAAGTGTGTGTTTCACCACGTTATTCGTCTTAACCTATGCCCTAAAGTCTTTTAATTCATTTATGACCCACTGTGTCTTTCGTGGCAACACTTGGTGTAATACCCTGGGACTTGCGAGCGTGCCACGTCACGAGCGAATGATTGAAAAAACAAAATAAAACATTTTTAATAAATAAATAGCGGGAAAATAAAAATAAGAAATAACGATTATTAAACATATGCTTTGAAATCGTGGCTTGAAAAAAATAAAATAAAATAAAATATTTCGATGCCTGCGAACGTAGTGATAAAAGAATTCTGAAACAAATTAATTACGAGAAAAATAAAATGAATAAGGAATGATATTATTAATATTGATATATAAATCAAAGAGATTAATATATATATAAATATTAACTTAAAAACTTACAATAAAGCCTAGATAAATAGCATTAAATTAATATGATTAGACATTATGAGAAGGGTGCATGTAAATCAACATGATTAAAAAAATAAATAAAATAGAAATTTAGAATGTAGAACAAGTTGAAGCTGGAGAAAATATTTATACATGGAATGGAAGGATTATAAATGATTAAATAAAGAAAATGACATTAAATATATATATATAAACTTATAATCATGCTTTAAGGTTTTAAAATGAATTATAATGTTAGAAAAAAAATGAAAATGAGGAAAGCTGTAAAATAAATAAAACGCATATAAATATATATAGATATTGGTAGTCGAGTGGCGTAATGGGTGTAACAACAAGAAATGGTGGTTGAAGCGTATCAAAGAAGCTGGCCGAAGGGGGAGGACTCTCGAATTCTCCGGATAACAAAGGATTGAAGGAGAAGCTAACACGTATAAGGCAGAAGATTGAAGAAGAATGAACAAGGAGGTAGAAGCAGCTGTGCTGCTAGGAGACGCGACCAGAGGAAGGAGAAAAACAGAGCAGGAAGGCGGTGCTCTGTATTGCTGCTACGGCTACTGCTATTATCTTTGCGGAATGGGAAGAAGAACTGAAAGAGGAAGGAAGAGAGGCTGCAACCTGGTATAAAGAAGAAGGACCAGGGGACGTTGAGAAGAACCAAGCAGAAGGAGTTGCTGCTCGGCATAGGTGAAGAAGGAAGCAGAGCAGCTCACTGCTGCTGCTGCTGCTGGCGTGCCGAACAGAGGAAAGAAACGAAAGTAGAGCAATGGAAATGTGCTGCTGCTGCTAATGTTCCATGCAGCTGCTACT